>PVKP010010199.1:0-65518 GCA_004027715.1 Plecturocebus donacophilus
TGAAAGAGATAACTCCTAGTATAATTTGGCAGCACTTCCTTGCTTTGTGCTAAAGCACCAACAGTTTTACCCACCAAAAAAAAAAAAAAAAATTTTCATACTGTTTTAGATATGTGTTTTCATTCTTCAAACAATCTGGAAAAGAGAATGGAAATCTGATTATTTCTATCCTACAAATGAGAAAACTGAGGCCAGAGAAGCTACGTGGTTTGCCTAAGACCATGAAACTAATAATAGATCTTAAATCTCTGTTGTATTTATTTTTTAAATAATCATAATAAGTGATAATATGGGGGGGAAAAAAGGTTCTCACTGTCCAGGACTTCTTGTTGTACAACCAAAACGCTGGCAGCTAGTGTTTGTCTTTTCCTTTCCAGGCTTGTGGGTTAGCAGCTTTATAGATAACAGCAGTCCTGGGCATAACTTGACTGCATCTGCACAAAACAGTAGTTACCCTATCCCCTCCTGCCTTAAATCTTTGTGTTTACTTCTTTTCCTTACTAAAGTCCTTTGTACCACTTTTTTTTTTTTTTTTTTTTTTTTTGCCAAAATAGGGCACTTTCATGGCCATTAAAAACCTACTGAGGCAGATCTTTTTTCTTCTTAATGATTTTCTAGAAATTTGTCTGCTGCATCTTGGTCGGCAGAAGCTGCTTATCCTGTTATCTTGACATTGTGTAAGCCAAATTTCTTTCTAAAATTATCAAACCATCCTTTGCTGGCACAAATTATCTGGCTTTAAATCTCCTTCACCTTCCTTTTGCTTTATGTTGTCATATAATGACTTCACTCCTTCTCAAATCATATTAGAGTCTATTTGTATGCCTTTCACAGCTTCACGGATTTCTTTTTTCACAATAGTCTTTATGTTGAATTTCTTTATCTTGAAATGACAGGCAATCATAGCTGAAGACCTCAATCTACAGTACATATCAAGTATCAAGCAATTTAACTTTTTCTTGTAATGTCCTGACTTTTTGTGCTTCTTTGGGGCACTTACATCATCATTAGTGGCACTCTGTATGAGTCCCGTGATGTTAGTCAAGGTTTACAGTATTGCACTAAACACAATGAAAAATACATGAGAACTGTGAGAGATCACTTTTTATTGCAATATGCAATTAATGGGAGAATTGAACTTATCACACAGACATGATTAGCATCACAAGCACTTTAAGTGGATACTCACAAAAATAACTTGAGCTAACTGCATTAGAAGCAGAAAGTCCCTAAGAAACTATTACAGCAGTACAGTATGCTACAGTTAATTTTGTGCAATTACAATTTAATACTCCATCTTAGTGTTTGTTTAAATTTCTCTCAACTGCAAATGGCACTATTATGGTATGTAAGCGTGTATGTAAGTTTTTATAAATTTTAACTTTTTATAATAATTCCTGTGCATTTTGTAGTAGCAAATGATACAATAGACTAGTATCTGCATACATTTTATGCATTAATGGCATATGTAACTTTTTCTTAATTAAAAAGTATACCTAGGTTACACAGTTTATCTGTGAGTTTTGTTTTACAAATTGTAGGAAATCTCTGAAACTTTTTCCAATGTATTTACTGGGAGCGCAATGATGAGAATACGTGGACACATAGATGGGAACAACAGACAGTGGGGTCTATTGGAGGGTGGAGAGTAGGAGGAGGGAGAAGATCAGGAAAAATAACTAATGGGTACTAGGCTTAATACCTGATTGATGAAATAATCTGTACCACAAACCCCCATGACACAAGTTTTTGTAATTATGTATTTATCCAGCTTTAGATCTCCTTAACCTTCATTTTGCTTTAAGTTGTCATATAATGACTTAGCTTTTTCTCAAATCACATCAGAGTCTATCTGTGTGCTTTCACAGTTTCATGAATTTCTTTTTTTCCACAATGGTCTTTATGTTGAATTTCTTTTTATTTTGAAATGACAGGCAATCATAGCTGCAGACCTCAATCTACAGAACATACAGTACATATCAAGCAATTTAACTTTTTCTTGTAGTGTCCTGACTTCTGCCCCTGAACTTAAAAGTTAGAAAAAAAATTTAAAAATCCATGTATAAGTGCACTCACACAGTTCAAGCCTGTGTTGTTCAAGGGTAAACTGCATATACATAAAACGGAACCTTGGGCAGTTCCTTTTAAAATGTGGTAATTTATAAAGACACTGTGAAAAGAAGAGAAAAATAAACTTAAATCCAACAGAAAGAAGTATTTGAGAGGAGACAAATTAAACAAAATAGTAAACAAAAGAGAAAACCAATGGAATCAAAGTATGGTTCTTTTTAAAAATGTGGTAAATTTATACATACTGATGTACAAGAAATATATCATAAATTGTTATATTTACAAAGCAAGATGTGGAACAATACTTACCCTATATTCTACTTTTTCTTTTAAAAATGTTATATGAGTATAGGAAATCTCTGGAAGGATATACAGTGCCATGTTGACAGTCATTACTTGTCAGACAATAGTACTAAAGAATAAAGTACAGTTGTTAAGCATTACCGAATGATGGGGACACATCCTGAGTAATTTGTCATTAGGTGATTTTATCATTAGTGAATATCATAGAATATAATTACACAAACCTAGGTCATATAGCCTAATACAACCTAGGCTATACGGTATACAGCCTATTGCTCTTAGGCTTCAAGCCCAAACAGCATGTTACTCTACTAATACTGTAGGCAATTGTAACACAATGGAAAGTATTTTTGTATCTAAACATATCCAAACATAGAAAAACTACAAGAAAAATATGCATGATAATCTATGGGATCGTCATTGTATATGAGGTCTATCAGTGCCCATAACATCATTATGTAGATCATGACCACCTTTACTTTCAACTTTATATGTTTCTATACAGTTGGCTAAGTATTATATTTATAATTTTTAAATAACCTAAGGATGAAAAAGTAAAAATTAAAATCTTGGAATATTTTAACTCATTATCCTATTGGCCTTTTGGTAGAGCAATTTGATTAAAGGCATTGTAAGCGGACGGTGTGGTGCAGTGATGAGCACACTGCCAAGGTTTGAATACCAGTTCTGCGCTTACAACTATGCATGCTTGGGCAAATTGCTTATTTCATTTGTGCCTCCATTTACTCATTTATAAAGTGAAAATAATCAGAGTGCCCATTTAGATTGTTGTAAAAATAAAAGGAAATAGCATGTGAAAAATCCTACCTTAAAACGGTATGTGGAACATCGTAAAGGTTCAATAAATGTTAGCAACTAGTAGATGATGTAGTACAGAAAGGAAAGATGCCTTAATGAAAACAATCTAAGCAGTAGATTCCAGAGTTGGGATTTTAACTCGGGCTGCCTCTTTCCTGGTTTGATAGCCTTTACATGATAGATTTTGTTTTTTCACTTTTACGTAACTATTCTCAAGTTTCAGTGATCGTTTCAGTTTTCTTCATTCTTTATTCTAGAGGAAGCTGTTTCCAGCATTTGAGTGATATGTATAGAAAACTACAAAAAGGAAGACAAAACATCAAAGTAATTTTCAAGATACAAGGGTAATAATTTATTCAATAAGTTCAGTAATATCCTAAAAACTTATTTTCTTAAATTTAATCTCCTGTGGTTATCACTAAGATGTATGCACTGTTAACAATGAAAACATAGAAATCTGCTAGCAAAATTTAACCTAAAAATAAGTTATGGAAAAGGAATCCTCCAGAGGGTGACCAGTGTGTCATGAAAATTTTATACATGTGCCTAACAGCTCCAGCAATTGTTCATTATGTCTTAAATATTACACACATTATGTTCTCAAAACTATGTCACAGTAAGCTGTCAACTGCACTCAGTACATATGAATATCAAAGCCCTCTGTGGGCCTGAGTTTTAAGGAAACATCTAACTGCTGGGCACATATAAGTATTCAACAAATACCTGTTGAATAGATGAATGATGTGTACTTTAATCACATAATCGTATGTCTATTTCCAACGTACTTGAAAATGTCTCTACTTGTCTCACAAAGTACAACAAATAGGGAATTTTTAATTTAATACCATCTGAATCAACTACCAGTGTTTCCATTTCCTACTGATAGAAACACTAAACATTGAAAAATATTATTTCCTAACATAAACAAGGTCTGCTAATTATTTTCTGCAAAATTTTATGGATATTTAAATGAGAAAGAAAAATGATCTGCAGTGTGGCTACTCCAGCTCTGGTTCTCAGGTCTCAAAACATCATTCCTCCCTCTTTCTTCTATCGTCATATGTGGTTAAGTTTCCTTGGTGGATCGCTGACTTCCACAGTCCCTTTAATATGGACAGGAGACAGAGAAATACTGGGTAGAAGAGGGCTGTTTCCCGGCAAAGGTCCCACCTCAAGCCTGGGTACCCGTGGCCCTAAATGGAGAACAGGCATTCCTGTTGTCGTGCCCAGAAAGTTGCCTTTTGGCCCACAACGCCCCCTATCCTGAACTCATATAAATTCAGAAGCCCAGGCTCCAGAGCAGATGAGCAGGCAGGTAGACAGGAGACAAGCAGATGAATGGCAGAACGACCTGACAAAGAGAGAAGAGGAGGGAGTTCTGAACGCCCAGAGGAGTTCCGCTGGGGGCGGTTGGAGAGGAGTTAAGCCGCTGGATGGCAAGACTCCAGAAGGTCGTCTTCCCATTCCATCCCCCACTCGGGGTCCCCATTCATCCCTCTGAGAGCCACCCCCACCACTCAGTATTCATCCTTTAAGCCCATGAGTGACTGGTTTTTCCAGGACGCTGGACGAGAGCTCAGGATATAGAAAGCTGACACACTGACCCGCTGCCCTTGCAGAAAGGCTGGTTAACTCTCAAGCCGTCTGCGGATGGCAAAGAGTTAAAAGGGCACGCGGTAGCACACGCCCACTGAGGCTCCTTCACCTGTCTGTCGGCGTACTCCCCATCCTGTAAAGGGTTCTGAGCAGCAGGGGAGACAGAACAGGCGAGCACTCCTGTCGCAGGTCCTGCGAGGGGGATCAGAGAACTCTCCCATTTCACCTTCACATCACTTTTCTTCCCATTCAAAATACCTCTACCTGGCATTGCTTTTTCTCTACCCAATCAAACCATGGGAGAATGTGCCTTCTTTGACTCATACTAAAAATAGGAAGCAAAGGGTTGGGGTTGCTTTGAAAGACTTGCCTTCTCATCTTCTCTTATTAGCCTGACCATAGAACAGAGTGTACCTTTTGTTAAAAACAATTTCTTTCCACCAAACTCTACCACTTTTGCTGCATCTGCTAGAAAATGTCTATGGAATTTCCACACGATCATAAGGAATGGGTGAAATTTTAGAGAAGAAACAAGCTAATATATACAACTCCCTTCCTGGCAGAGTTTTAGGATTTGAAATTAAGAAGAGAAAAGGGGAAAACTATAAATATAATAATATAGGAAGATACTGTTTCTATAATTATTTGGTTTTGCAAATGCACTGATCAAGAATGTTCAGTTCCTTCACCTAAGCCTTTTGGTGATCTACCGTACTCTCTTTTGTTCTGTCAAAAAATAATTTGATGTAGTCAATCATTGCCACAGGGCTATTTTGTCATAGTGCTTTCATGTATAAAATTACCATTTCAATATTTTATACATTTTATTTATACTACCAAATTCTTCTATCTTTAATCTCTTTTATTCTTTATAGTTCATTTAAACCAGTACTATATTCCAGTTTTTTTCTGAGTATTTCACAATCGCTTTGGTTAAAAGCATTAAGGATTCAATTAGTTTATTCTGAACTGTGTTTCCTGTCTTTCTGGATAGGAACAAGAGGCTCTTCAGAATCTTGGTGGCAACATCCATAGCTCCTGATAGATTTACCTGCTTCCTTCACATTGTACTCAAACAAGGTGACTTTGTCACTGCCTTCTTGTTTTATTTAAAAGATAAGTCCTTTTGTTCACTACAAACACCCTAGACCAATATTTAATGATAAATACATCCTAGATGTACATCAGGACTCTTTTCCAAAAATCTTGGCTGGAGAGGACAGGGATATGAAGCCAAAAATGTTCTAGCACAGCAAGCCATTTATATTGCTTTCTCAATCAAAAATCTGCTTCAAACCTACAGTGTCATCAAATAAATGAATATTACAGCAAAGTATGGACCATTACAGACCCATCACTACTTCTGTCAACTAGTATTTTATTTACAAATTGCATGTAGTTTAGAGGTGAAGAATATGAACTTCAGAGTCAGACAAACCTGAACCCCAGTTTGCCACTTACTGGCTATGTGAACTTGGGTAAGGATTTTAGTCTCTCTTATGCCCAATTTTTCAATATATGAAGTAGAGATGCCCGTAACAAATACCTCATGGACTTATTGAGAAGAGTAAGTAAAATGATCTTTATGTAAAGTGCCTGAGACTCATTAGATGCTTGACAAAAATTATGTAGGATGATTCATTCATTTCTTCATTTATTTGTGCTTTCAACAAATATCCAGCACTAAGACTACGTAGTGAAGAAAAGGGATAAAAATCTCTACCTTCATGAACTTCCAGTCTAGTAATGGAGACAATAAATAAGATCAATAAATGTAATACATGATGTGTTTGTGCAATTCTAGGAAGAAAATGAAGCAGGGGATAAAATTTGAAAGGTTATAATAGTGGTAGTGGTACATTTTTAAATTGGTTGTTGAGAAAAGGCTTTATTCTGAAGACGATGGTTATATACAATTATTAAAAATTGGATCTAATTAAACTTAAGAGTTTCTGCACAGCAAAAGAAAGAATCATTAGAGTGAACTGGCAACCAACAGAATGGAAAAAAATTTTTGACTCTACCTATCTGACAAGGGCTAATATCCAGAATCTACAAAGAACAAAAGCAGATTTACAAGAAAAAAAAAAGGCATTCAAAAGTGGGCAAAGGATATGAACAGACACTTTTCAAAAAGAGACATATATGAGGCCAACAAACATATGAAAAAAAGCTCATCATCACTGGTCATTACAGAAATGCAAATCAAAACCACATTGAGATACCATCTCACACCAGTTAGAATGGGGATCATTAAAAAATCTGGAGACAACAGTTGCTGGAGAGGATGTGGAGAAATAGGAACACTCTTACATTGTTAGTGGGAGTGTAAATTAGTTCAACCATTGTGGAAGACAGCGTGGTGATTCCTTGGGGACCTAGAAATAGAAATTCTATTTGACCCAGGAATCCCATTGTGGGTATATGCCCAAAGTATTATAAATTGTTCTACTATAAAGACACATGTACACATATGTTCATTGCAGCACTGTTTACAATAGCAAGGACCTGGAACCAACCCAAATGCCCAACAATGATAGACTGGATAAAGAAAATGTGGCATATATACACCACGGAATACTATTCAGCCATAAAAAAGGATGAGTTCATGTCTTTGTAGGGATATGGATGAATCTGGAAACCATCATTCTCAGCAAACTGACACAAGAAGAGAAAACTAAACATTGCATGTTCTCACTCACAGGTGGGTGTTGAACAATGAAAAACATGGGCACAGGCAGGGGAACATCACACACTGGGGTCTGCTGGGGGTTGGGGGGCTAGAGGAGGGACATCGGAGGGTGGGGAGGTTGGGGAGGGATAACATTGGAAGAAATACTTGATGAAGGTGACGGGGGGATGGAGGCAGCAAACCACCATGGCATGTGTGTACCTATGCAACAATCCTGCAAGATCTGCACAAATACCCCAGAACTTAAAGTACAATTAAAAAAAAAAAAAGTCTACAATTTTTTATACCTAACTGGGATTATATATTAAAATAAAAATTTCAGAATATAAACTCCCTGAGGTCAAGAATTATGTTCATTATCATATATTTCATGATAGTGCTTGATGTGGAGATGCTCAGTAAATATTTAATGAATATTGAGGAATAAATCTTAATACTATGGAAGGTATTATTAAATTAAATAAAGGTGGAGTAAATTTTAAAACTCTTTGTGTACACAAAACAGTAACACTATTTTAGGCAAACAATTATAGAAAACAAATGACAGAATATAATCAGTGTTATTAGGAGTAGCAAACATTTGACTAGAAATCCTCGAAATATTTGGTAGTAGCTCCTCATTCTTCCCCCCATCACTGGTTCTTCTCTTAGGGAATCTGCTTTATTCCTTGCTCTTGTCCTAAATAGCAGAGTACAAAGACCCCAGCTTCCAGGTAACAAACAAGTGGAAAAAGACTGGGGCCCTGGCAGCAGTGGCTTAATCTAGGCTGACCAGCAATTTTTGTGGTCTCACTTGAAGAGAGACCAAGCGAATAAGATCCTCTCCTTAGGGAATTTGAACCAAAAGGACAAGGAAGAAAGTTACATGTGATTTGGGTGCTCGTACTAAAGATTCATTCAGAGTTTGAACTGGAGTGGCCATTTCAGAGTTATATGTTTCATGATGTATAGAGGGGATGGCATCTTTGATTTGTGTTTGATTTGTAAATGCTGTGGGAGATCATGAAAAAACAGACTCCTTTTGATTAGAGTACACAAGAGAAAGCTTCATTTGAAGAGGAAGAACTTAAGCAGACCTTAAAAGATAAGCAGAACTGAGAAGCATGTAAAATATTTTGGAGTGGTGATGAAATGCTATTCCAGGTATAAATGCGACCTCACCAAAATCATGAAGATGACAATGAGAACATCTGGCAAGATCAGAGGGAAACTAAAGCTTCCATAAGTAAGAAAAGGCTCTATCATGGAGGCTGGTATAAACTCAAGGTAGGTCGTTAATGCTTATAAAACCTGAATTCTTGCCCTCGTGTGTTTAATACTGCTAAATGATTGCTAAATATTTTTTGAGCCTTAGTACAATGTTTATGTAAGTGGCCCTATTCCTACAATTTAGGAATTTGGAGTCTAGATAAAGATATTATTTTAGAAGGAAACAAAACCTACCCTCAATGCTTTTATTTTTTCCCATGCTTACTCCCCACTTTGCCCTCCAAAAATAGAAATCTTCCTTACTCTAGGGAAATCATGACATTTTCAACTTTGGAACTGATGATAACATCACTGTAAAAGAAAATGCCTTGGTTTGCCCTGCAGTTACAAGATATATTCAGCTATAATAATCAAGAAGAGGTAAGGTAGTTTTCCCATATAGTTGAGATACTTTTTAAATTCTTGTATTACAAAAATGAATTTAAGAGACTAGAAAATGAAAAACTCTAAAAGTCATTTAGAAAAAACTACACTCACAGTAATCAAATCCCTGGGGGGAAAAGACATGGTACATTATTATCTTCTTATAAATCCACTAATTTTCCAATTGCTTCTATTTTCTCCCCACCGCTCATTATTAACCCACTGTATTCCGGTCTAGCTACTCTCTTGGAATGTAACAGTGTCTCTCAGTTTGCTAGAGCTGCTATAACAAAGTCCTGCAGACTGGGTGGTATATACAACAGTAATTTATTTTCTCACAGTTCTGGAGGCTAGAAATTCAAGAAAAAAGTGTTGGCCAATTTGGTTTCTTCTAAGGCCTCTCTCCTCGGCCTCAGATGGTTCCTCACTGTATCTTACACATCTTTCCTCTGTGCAGGCACACAGCTGGCATCTTTTTTTGTGTGTCTAAATTTTCTTTTCTTCTAAGAACACTAGTCAGATTGGATTTGGTCCTACCCTAATGGTCTTATTGTAACTTAATCACCTCTTAAAAGGCCTCATCCCCCAGTACAGTCATGTTCTGAGGTACTTGGGATTAGAGCTTCAACATATGAATTTGTTGGGGGTGAGGAATGTACAGTTGAGCCCAGAACACGGGGACTTCCTACGTAATAAATCCAAAGGCATTTCTCTGTTTTCAGCATCCTTACACACTGTGGGATTTGATCCTGTTGCCCACTCCTTCCTTGCAATCTTCTTCCCTTGTTTTAAAAGATACAGTACAGCCTCTCTTGCCTTGAGATCTTTTCCATTTTTATTTTTTTTTAAAGACAACATCTCACTCTGCTGTCCAAGCTGGAGGGTAGTGGCACAATCATGGCTCACTGCAGTCTCAGACTCCTGGGCACAAGTGATCCTCCGGCCTCAGCCTCCTGAGTAGCCGAGACTATGGACATGCGCCACCATGCCCGGCTAATATTTTTTATTTTTGTTTTGTGCGGAGATGGGATCTCAGTATATTGCTCAGGCTGATCTTAGACTCCTGGCCACAAGCAATCCTCCCACCTCAGCCTCTCAAAATACTGGGATTGCAGTCATGAGCCACCATGCCCACCCTACTGGACCTTTTCATAAACTACTTGTTTCTAACTGGAACAATTTTCATTTCCTCTTTGCTTTCATCCCAATTTAACAGTAATCCTTTGAGATGCCTTCCGTCACCACCCTAGTCACTTTATATGCACATTAAATTTCCCTTATCATAGCAATAATAAGATGACAAAAACAATAAAAGGAGAAGGGGGAGCTGACATTTATTGAGTAGTTTCTGTGTGCCTGGAAGTGCCTTAAGTGTATTATCTCTTTACAACAATCCAATGCAATAGATACTATTAATATTCCCATGTTATCGATAATAATATTGAGGCATAGAAAGGTAAGGACACATGGCTCTAATAATCAAGGGGGCATTTTCCATGCTGTATTATAATTACAATTGTAATTGTCTTTTTCTCCCACTAGACAATAACATATATGAAGGCAAGAAAGTATTTGGCTTATTTATTGTAATTTTCCCAGTACCTAATGTGTTATGTCACCGGTAACTGCCTGATAAATTGTCTTGTTTCACTGAACTGACTGAAGTTGAACTGTAACTCTCTACTGCACTTGGTCTTCTCCTTTCTGTTTCACAACATCTCTGAGTGCTTTGTTGAGTCTTTTACTTCTCTGCACTCTGTAAATGTAGATTTTTCCCTTAGAAGCTCTTATATTCTTCCCTTTCTCTCGATACACACTCTTTCAAAAGGATTTCATCTACTGGCAGTGTCAATCAACCACCATATCCATTCAGATGAGTCCCAAACATATATTTGTAGTTCTGACCACTCTCCTAAAAGCAGCTTCCTTTCTACCTATCTACATGCTAATTCTTGTGGGATGTCCTATTGTAATTTCACCTCAATCCTAACGTCCACGCTGAAATCAACATACTCTCCTAAGCAGCTTCTTGCATTTACTCCGTTTATCTTAAGAGCAGCAGTTCTCTCTCACTCACGCAATCGATACATGAAAATTAGTGTTGATTCTTCCCAATTGCCTCCTGCTCTAGCCCATCAGCTGCTAAGTGATGTATGGTCTTCCTCTGCAACACCTCTTCTGTTCATTGCCATTTTTATTTTATCGGTGCAGGAACTCATTACCTCAAGTCCAGACTTCCCTATTGGCTTTCTGAATGGGTTTTCCTCCTTCAAGTCACCCTTGAAAATGCTGCCAGATTCATCTTCCTATGCTGTCATTCTGATAAAGCCTTTAGTGACTCCCCACTCTAATGAATTGTATCTGCCTCTACCTGGCATCCAAAGCTTACTCATTAATTTTCATTTCCTCTGTTCCTGCTCATTTTAATCTTTTGCATTCCCTGTACTCCAGCCACACAGGCCCAGTTTGCTCCAGAAGACCCTATACTTCCTCATTTCTGCTTCTCTTGCAGCCTAGAATAGCCTCTACCTCTCATCTCCTCTAGTCAAATTTTATCATGCCTTCAAATCTCAAATGCCAGTTTCTCAGTGATATTAGCTAAATATTATCCCTCTTTTGAAATTTTGAATCGAGACCTCTGGGTCCTTGTCATGGCAAGATATACTAAACTTTCTTTGTACTGTATTAGGTGTTCTTCTACATCTTATCTTCCTAGTGTAGTCTCCTTAGGACAAGAGGAACTTTATCTTGTTCAACTAACTGTAAGACTGAGGACAATGCCTTGCATGTGGGTGACACTAAAAAAAATTGTTAAATTTAGTTTTCGCAAAGCTGATATAAGAAGCAAGAATCATTGGCTTTTCCAAAGCAACTGACTTATGTCCTGCCATTTTACTAATACTAATATTTATTAACAAAAGCATAGGCAACTAATCTATTATTTCCCTGGATCTTCCACTTGCAGGATTGATTTGATGTTGTTCATTGTCCTTCATGTATGTAATGAGGCAAGGAGAGGGGAAGGGTACTTTTTGAAGATGAAATATTTTTTGAAAAGATTGTCTCCCATATTGGGAGGCCAAGGAGGGCAGATCATGAGGTCAGAAGATCAAGACCATCCTGGCCAACATGGTGAAACTCCGTGTCTACTAAAATACAAAATATTGGCTGGGTGCAGAGGCGCATGCCTGTAGTCCCAGCTACTCGGGAGGCTGAGGCAGGGGAATCGCTTGAACCTGGGAGGCAGAAGTTGCAGTGAGCCGAGATTGCACCACTGCACACCAACCTGGTGACAGAGTGAGACTCCGTCTCAAAAATAAGTAAATATATATATATATACACACACACATACACATAGATATAGATATATATATATTTAAAAGATTGTCTCACATAAGGAGAGTTTGTATTTTAACTTCCATTGTAGTGTTCAGAATTAAATACTCAAAAATGGAATATGTCTCAGCAGAAGGTAGAACATTTTCTGGAAGAACCAAGGATTCGTGTCTCTGGAGCATCCTGTTGTTTTGATTCACTTCTATTTCTGCAAGGTTGCCAAAGATCTCTAATGTGAATTACTCTGCAGACAACATAATGAGATGTAGCAGTTTTTTGCCTGGTAATGATAAAATGATTAAAGTTAAGCTTCAACTAACTTTTCCTTTAAAAAAGAAAACAGAAGTGACTATTAAATAGAAATATTCTACCTGAAGGGCCCCTCTGGGTAGCATTTATGACACACTGTCCTGAAGCACCTCTCTGGCCCCCTCATTCAAGACCTAACCTTAATCCCACTTCAAACCTTTCCATCGGAATCATTGATGGTTGTGCAATGAGTCTGAAATCTTCTGACATAACTGAAAATTATCTTGATTCTTCCCAGTTGCCCATCAGCTGCTAAGTCATGTATGTTCTTCCTCTGCAACACCTCTTCTCTTCATTGATGAGGATAAGGGCAGATGGGAAGGGAACATGCTACTCACACCATCCCAGAAGACTCATAGCCTAAACCACCAGACCTGCCCCATTCCAGGTAACTTGTTTCTCAAAAATGAGGACTTAGAAAAGGCTTGCTTCATTCATTGCCTAAGTTATAAGCCATTTGTCCTTATGTGATTCTCCTGTGAATTTTACTGCTGCAAAATAAAATTATGCCCAATGATTTTGCTTAAATTGATTAGTCAATAATCCTTTCTTCCTTGATATGGACTCTAGATGAAAGTCTTTGAAGAGCCACTCCCTTGAAGTTGTCAGAATCAAGACCATGGAGAGATACAGCTGCTTTAGAAGGACTCTTCAAACTCATACGACTCTTGTCAGGACCCCTAAAATTGATAAGTATGTTGATCAAATATTTGTTTGCTTTCAAATTTATTCCTTGATGTTCTTCCTTCCCTTCTCCGTTGGTATGATAGTTAATTTTATGTGCCAACTGAGTAGGCTAAGGGATGTTCAGATAGATGATAAAACATTTTACCATGGTGGTGTCTGAAAGAGTGTTTCTGGAAGAGACTAGCATTTGATTGGTAGACTGAGTAATGAAGATTCACTCTCCTCAATGTGGGTGGGCACCATCCAATTCACTGATGGCCTGAATTAAAAAGGGCAAATTTGCTCTCTGCTGAGCTGGGACATCAATCTTTTCCTGCCCTCAGAAATCAGCACTTCTGGATCTTGAGCCTTCAAACTCAAACTGGGACTCATACCATCAGCCCTCCTAGTACTCAGGCCTTAGGTTCAAATGAAACTATACCACCAGCTGTCCTGATCTTCCAGCTTGCAGATAGAAGACCATGGGACTTTCTAATTTCCATAACTAGGTGATCCAATCCCTGATAATAAATCTCTTTCTGTATGTCTCTCTCTCTCTCTCTCTCTCTCTCTCTCTCTCTCTCTCTCTCTGTATATATATATATATCCTATTGGTTCTGTTTCTCTGAAGAAGTCTCACTAATACAGAAGAACTTCCTTATCTTGTAGGGTCCTGATGAGTTTATCCAAGTGGAAGAATTAACAGAAGATTAAGGACCACTGTAGAGGACAAGCCTGGATATTTACACTACCCTCTCTTTCTCTCCTTCTATGGGATCTGTAGCAGCAGCCACGTCTTCTCCATAACTCCAGCAGCCCTTCCCTTGGTAGCCCATATAAGACAGCCCCCTCCATAGTTCTAGTTCCAGCCAAATGACTTTGGATGGTGCCACTGACACTCCAAACCCAGGTGTGGTCGTGGTTTCTGCTTTGCAAATCTCTGGATTGCTTCATTATCCCATTTGCCTTCTCATTCTGTCCAAATCCTTCCTGTCTATTTCCCTTTGGTTTAAAAGATAAAGCATGGTTTATATTTACCTAAATGGACTATAATTAATATAGAGAGTATTCCAGTGGTTTAAGATACAGCTAAATTACTATGGGTGGTGGCTTTCAGAGGACTTGGATTATTTGGTGCTCTAAGATCTAAAATTCCTAGCCTGGGAGAACATCTAAATCACCTGAAGAACTTTTTCAACTATTCAGATTCTTGGTCTTTGTTTAAGATCTCTGAAGGAAGAACCTCAAGCATATATAATATTTTAAATCTCCACATATGAATCTGAAGTATACACTCTGGTTAAGAACAGTGTATCTCACCAGAACTTATGTTCTTTATGTATCTAATGGGGCAAGGACAGGAGAAGGGATTTTAGATGCAGTGGTTCACACTAGTAATCCCAGCATTTTGGGAGGGCCAAGGTGGGAGGATTGATTGAGGCCAGAAGCTTGAGACTCGCCTGGACAAAATAGTGAGACTCTTCTCTTTTAAAAAAAGAAAAGAAAAGAAAAGAACCCCTGAACCACTGTCCTAAGAATATAGTAACAATTTTTAAAAAGAAACACACACACACACACACACACACACACAACACACACACACACACACACACACACACACACAAAGCTTTAGTTGATAGAAGAGGAAAAACCACTGAGATTGTTTGTGCCAGTTAACTGCATTTACCATCTTCCCTCCATGAATTCATTCTCTGCCCTTCTGTGTCCTGCTCTGTGCCCAGGAAGGACGGCCTCTGTGAACTCATCTCCTAGGCTTCCATGCCCTCTGGCTTGTGGTTTGATTTGCCCATTGGGAGGTACTGGCAGGAGATCAGAAGGTGAGAAGAGAGAGAAGCTGGAGTATTTGTTCGCCCTATGCCATCTCTCTCTGGTCTGGATTATGGCCATGGCTGCATTCTATGGTTATAGCTCCCCTCATCCATGACCTAAAATTATCTCTAGATTCTATAATCTCATATAGTTTCCTATCTTTTTCAGGCCTAGCAGTGGTAAATAACTTCCGCGAGTCTCTGCCATCTCACCACCCCTTGTGGGCTCTCTCACTTCCATCCCCTCCATCAACAGTTGCTTCATTGACCTCTTCTAAGCTCATCCCTCAGAGTGCACATTTTACTTATGGACTCCGGAAGAGACACTACTAATCTACATACCTTCATGAATATAATTTTAGATCGTTTTAAAAAATAAGAGCCACTTACCAAGGTCATCAATGTGTTAAACATCAATATCACAGGATAGTTCCATTGTATCCTGATCTAAAACATGTTTAGAAGGAATGTTATTTGATTCATGGTATGAGAAACTTTGAGGCAGGAAGATCACTTAATCTCAAGATGTCAAGGCTGTAGTGAACGGTGATTGTGCCACTGGACTCCAGCCTGGGTGCTGGGTAACAGAGTGAGACCCTGTCTAAAAAGAAAGAAAGAAAGAAAGAGAGAGAGAGAAGGAAGGAAGGAAGGAAGGAAGGAAGGAAGGAAGGAAGGAAGGAAGAAAGAAAGAAAAAGAAAGAAAGAAAAGAAAATTCATTAATGTAAAATGTTAAAATGGGATCTACAATATTTCACCTTTCTGATAAGGTTTAAAAAATCATCCATATACATAAGAAAGCATCTGCTGTGAGTTATTTTAATAATGATTACAAAAAGGTTTGTTGGCTATCTGAATTCATTTGGTAAAGTTCAAGCCATTCTGTTCATTCCTTGAATTAATTGTACATTTTGGGGCCATCCTGATATATTTGCACTTGCCCACAACAAACTGTAATTCCTCTGAAACCTGCAACCAACTTATCTGATCTGTCTTTCTTTGCATTATCTGTGTGAAAGTACTTCATCTCTTCTAGTCCACAATAAGGTAATTTCCACTTGCCTTTTCATCAGAGTAATTTACCATGAACTGTTCTGACTAAATGAAGAAAGAAAAGCAGCAACAGAGGATAGAGAACGTCGATGGATAATCTCACAAAAGGAGAAGAGATATAATAGAGAAAAGAAAAAATTTCCTGGGCTGGTGGCAGCAAAAATGGAAAAGGCGAAGTTGTTGCAAACATTACCACCCATGCCCTTGATGTTCTTCTCATCTCTCTCCCTGGTCCCCACAGCTTCACCCCAGCTCTTTCTACCAGGTGCTCTCAGCTCCATACACCCTTGCTGCCTGTTGATCACTTGTCATGAGATAGCCTCATGTGAGTTATTCATTCAAAGTGAGGTGCCGAATATGTAAACAATATTAGCATTTTAGAGACAGAAGATAATGCTAAAATAAAATAATAAATTTCTTGGCAGAAAATTTCAGGCATCGGTGGGCATAATATTTTTCTATGAACATACATCAATATTTCTTCATTAACTAAAATTTGGACTCCTAATTTACCTACTTCCAAAATGCAGTTAACACAATGGTAAACATTGAAACTAAAACAGAAGAGAAGGGAAAAAAATCTTTATCAAGAATCTGTGACTTAGAAAAACTATACAAAACAAAAACAAAACTCAACTCTGAAAAACAATAAAGAAAACACACAAGTGATATTAATAGTTATCTGTGGATAGCAGGGTTTTTTTTTCCCCTTTTCTTTTGATGATTTTCTTTATTTCTCAAATGTTTTATAATAAATAACTTTAAAGAAAAAAGTGGAATGAGAACATGAGGAGGCTTCTGGAGTTCTAAATGTTCTGTTTCTATATCTGGGTCCCAGTTACTTCAGTTTATGAAAGCATATCAAGCTGTACATTTATTACAGGTGCATTTTTTGTATGCATGTTACACTACAGGTTACTTATTTCTTTAAAAGGAATGTTCTCATGTTTTCTCAATTCACTACTTTATGACTGAAGTAAAATCTTACAACCACTTGAAAGATATCCTATAATTAGTTATTGACAATCTAGCATTTCTGAAGCAAACAACAACAAAAAAACTAATACATTTCACTTCAGTGTAGAAAATGGCCTTGCAGTGATATATTTTTTCCCAGTCAGAACGAACTACTGGTTCCTGTAACTGATAAGGAAGTAGACTCATTTTTTATTTTCTCAGTATCATAATGGTAAATCCATTTTGAGTAGATCAAAATCATCTTAAATGACATACTCTCACTTTCCTTCCTGAAACAAAAGCTGCAGTCATTGATGCAATTAAAGGCAGATCTTCATTGAAGATGAGAAGAATAAATATTGAAACTGGCCCAATTGTGTCACAGAACATCAGAAACCTGAAAAAATTAAGTTATTTTTATGTGATTACTATTATTGCAATTGTAATTATTATTTTCTTCTAAAGTGTACATGGATTCTTTTGCTTATGGATTCTTTTGAATAAACATAGGAATTGACCCTCTTGGTCTTAAGATTTAAGAAAGTTACATTTGTCTTATCTGAGTTTCTTTCTCTGAAAACCAACCATCAGCCTTCGCAGATAATATAAAGGAACTGAAACACACTAGATCACCACATCTGGACAGTGAGACAGCAGACCCCTCACTCATAATGATGGCCTAACCTACCCCCTGCTTCTTGTTGAGCAATTCCTCTTCCTTATCCCCGCAATTCCTGTTTTCACACACATAGTTACATTTTTCCCTCCTATATAAACCCATAATTTTAGTTTGTTGAAGAGATGGAGTTGAGACTGACTGATCTATCTCATTGGCTGAAACACCCAAATAAAGCCTTCTTCCTTGGCGATACCCACTGTCTCAGTGATTGGCTTTCTGTGTGGCAAGCAATGGGACCTACACCAAACCCCTGGTGTTTCAGTTACAATATGATGTGAAAAGAGAATGGAACATGTAATAATGTGACTAACAATCCAGGGGCATCTACAGATGATGCTGAATTCAGGCAAATATAAAGAACTGGCACAAGTTTGGACCCTTCACTTAATTGCCTGGCATAAACCCTTTCCTACCATGTTTTCAATGTTCTCATCAGACCTAAGTGTCATCAGCAGTTGAGGGAAAGGACACAGCACTTTCTTTAGTCAAACATCTCCTTACATTTTGGAGTTCAGTAGACATTTTGATTAGTGTTGTTCATAATACGTAGACATTTTAGTGATTGATAATCGTTAATGAGAGAAGTTGAGCAAAATTGATTGAATTGAGCTTTAACATGTTTCAGGTAATAGGAGATCTATTTATATGCAAAAATCCCTGTCTCTGGTTTTATAGCAAACATCTTTTGTTTAAAAAAAAAGTTAACATGATTTTTTTTTATATATACAAATGTTTAGTTATAAAGCATAAAACTTCTTCTGTAAGCTGGAAAGTGTTAAACACTCATGACTCCACCACACAAACAGAAACAGAGCATTGCCAGTCACACTGTATCTATGTGTTTCTCACCTATTTCTTTCACTGGCCTTTCCCCAAAAATAAACACAATCTTAAATTTTCTATTTATTATTTCTTTGCTTTATTTTTAATACTTTTAATGTTTATATATCTCTCTAAATCATATATGATTTCATTTTACCTGCTTTTGTTCTTGAGAAAATGTTAGCATACCATAGTCTAATGCAGCTTACATTTTTACTCAATGTTATATTTCTCTAATCCAGCTATGTTATTATAAGCAATCATAGTTTATGTATTTTCATAGTTATGTATGATTATGTGTTCTTCTTAATACATTTTTACTATCCTTTTAGCAGGGTTATATTTATAATTTTGTACTTCTTTTTCTTTCTCATCTGATTAATCATTTCTTCTTTTTCAAAGCACTCTAATCAGAAATTTGTCAATTTTATTAGTTTTATTTTTTAAAATGCTTTTGGTTTTTGTCGATTCTTTTTTATTTTGGATTTTTTTCATATCATAAATGTCTGTTCTTATCTTATTTTTGCTTATTTACAGCTTTTTTATTTCTTAATGTATTTGTAAAAAGTAACTTCATATGTAAAATGTAGTTGATAATAGTAAATACCATATAGGTTTGCTCTTTATACTAAAAACACAAAGAAAGTACCTGAAAAAATTAAGTTATTTTAATCTAATTACTATTATTGCAATTATAATTATTATTTTCTTCTAAAGTGTGCATTGGTATGTCTTTTCCTTTTTAAATCATTAATTTTATTGTATTTTATAAAGTATTAATTTATTGTATTTTATAAATTTCTGCCATGTATTAGGGAAAATTGAAAACTTCTACTTCACAGATTTATTTTTTAGAAGAGGGTCTCATTGTATTGCTCATGCTGGCCCCAAACTGCTGGCCTCAAGCAATTCTCCTACCTGAGTTTCCCAAGTAGCTAAGACTATAGGCACACAACACCACACTCAGCTTGCTTTAGAACACTTTATCACTATTTATTCTCATCTCCCATAATTTTTATTTTTGTCATAAATTTTTATTCTAATCTTCTCAGTCCCCTAAAGAATTGCTAATGTTGACTTACCTAGTCAATGTTTGTTTATATTTAGTCAAATTTTTAGCACTCCCTGTGCTCTTCATTTTTTCTTGTATTTCAGACCTTCCATTGCAGATCATTTCTACAGGAAATACATTCTTAAAACTTTTTCGTGAAAACATGCTGGTGGCAAAGTCTCTTACTTTTTGTTTCTCTTAACATTTCTTATATTGTCCTACATTGTTTAAAGATATTTTTTCTGGGTATAAAATTTTAGATTGTTAGTCTTCTTCTCTTAGCACCTTCACTTTGCTATGTTTTTTCTTTTATTGCCTTCTGGCTTGAATTTGTTGTTGAGAAGTCAGTTATCAGTCTATCATGCCTATATAAGTAACTCATTCTTTCTCTGACTGCTTAAAAAATAGTCTGTAATTTTGGTGTTCTGAAATTTAATTCAAATGTGACTGAGTATGGTGATATTGGTTTTTTTTTTTTTTGTGGTTGTTTCTGTTTATCTTTCTTCAATTTATTTTCTTTTTCTTGAGACAGGGTCTGCTCTGTTTCCCAGGCTGGAATGCAGTGCAATTATTGCTCACTGTAGGCTCTCTCTCCCAGGCTCAAGTGATTCTCCCACCCCACCCTCCCAAGTAGCTGAGATTACAGGAGTATGCCACCACACTTGGCTAGTATTTTTTCTAATTTTTGTTGAGATGAGGTCTCATTATATTGTCCAGCCTGCTCTTAAACTCCTGGGCTCGGGTGATTCTCCCATCTTGGCATCCCAAAGTGCTGAGATCACAGGTGTGAGCCACTACACCCCTCCTCTTTCTTCAATTTTATTTGGCCTTCTGAATCTAGATTTTTGTATATCATTAGTTCCAGAAAAGTTTAAATATCTGTTTTAAGATATTTTTCCCATTTTTTTCTTCTTATAGAACAACAATTATATGGTTTTTTGGACCATTTGTTTGTCAGACAGACTCTCAAGGTGGTTTCCACCTGCCTCCTGGTGATCATGCCCTTATATTTTCCCTCCACTTGAGTGTGGTTGGGTCCTGTGAATTGCCTATAAGTAGTAGAATATGGTTAAGGTAATGGGATATAGATGATTACATGTGTATGATTGAATTATTGTGTTATATTAAATCTCCCTTCCCTCTTCCACTCCTTCTCCATTCCTGGTTTTGAGAAAGCCTACAACCATTTTTGGAAACCACATTTGGCAAGGAACTGTATAAGGGCAGCCACCTGTAAACAGCCAGTAAGAAAACTGAGCCCTCAGTCTTACAACCACAAAGACATGAATTCTGCCAACAACCTGAATGAATTTTAAAATGGACATTCCTGTCAAGCCTCAGCTGGAAATACAGCCCCAGCCAACACTTTGATTGCATTCCTTTCTCCTAAAAAGAGAACCCAGGAAAGGAATGCCTGGCCTCCTGATCCACAGAAATTGAGATAATAAACATGTTTTAAGCTGCTAGAGAATGTGTTAATATTATTGCACATTAATAAATAACTAATACAATTTTACTCCACCCTTATGTCTCTTGACCAATTTTTTTCATTGCTCTATTTCATTGTGCTGCATTTTTCTGGTTCACATCTACTATGTAGCTCACAAAAATATATTCATTTGTATTTAGTCTTCTTGTTGAAATCACAAGTTTTTAAGTTCAATTTCTATGTGTATATATACATATATACATATGTACATATATCTATATACACACACACGTGGTGTAAGCATCTCCTGATACTTTATTTGGTTTCTTTGTCTACTTGGAAGGGAAATTCATTATAGTTTCTTGCTCACATCATGATATATTAATTTTTTTAATAAAATCATTTTAACCTATGTCTAATAATTTCCTTATCTGAAGTCCTTTTCTTGTCTGTTTCTGAGGCCTATTGTTTTGCTCAGTTTTGTTGCATTTTCCTTGGATGTTTTCTTATTCTTTATTTAGAACTTTTTTTGGGGGGGGTGGAATTTATTTTTTGGATTTATTGAAGACTGGAATAAGAATAACAGTGGATTTCCCCTGAGAGGATTTGTATTTGGTTTTGCCAAGCTGCTGGGACACTACAAGTTTATAATAATTTTAAATTTAATTTTGGGTTTGACATTTTCTGGAAGCCTAATGTGATTTTGTGCTAGCCTCATTTATCCAGCTGTCCACTTGACATCTTCATATGAGTGTCTCAGACAATCTGTCCAAAACTGAATTCCTGAACCACAAACCAGCTTTTCTTGCACTCTTCCCTTAGTTAGTGTTCATTTTCCAGGTGCCAAATCATGGTTGACATCTCTCTTTCTCTGGCAATGCAAAGAAATCTACCAAAAAATTCCATCAATTCTACCTTTAAAGTATATCCATAATAAGACCATGTTCCTCCTTCTCAAGTAATTCAACCCCAGTACAAGTAACCAACATGAGCTTTTACCTTGCTTATTGCAATAGCTCCCCATTAAGCTCCAAGCTGTCATCCTTACTTGAAGACTATAAGTAAGTCTCTTTACAGCAACATAGATCATTCTGTTCAAACAAAATCCAGATGGATCATATCACTCTCCCAGCTCTTCACTGGCTTCCCATCTCTTTACAGTGACTTATCAGATCCTATACTCCCCATTCTTCTGTGATTTCACCTCCTTCCAATTTTCCCTTTACTCAGTCAACTCTAACCACCCAGATACCCTTCCAGTTCTCAAGCTCCACACTCAGAGTCTTTTACTTGCTGTAGCTCTGTGTGGACTGCTCTTCTCCTCAGATATCTGTCTGGCTGACTCACTCAAGTCTATCAAGCCTTTGCTTAAATATTATGCTCTCAGTAAGACTTGCCTGGCCACCTTAACTATAATTAAACCTCTGCCTCCTGCACTCCCAATTTTAATTTCCAGGTTGATTTTTTTTCTCATGGTGTTTATCATAAAACTTAAGATTTAATTTACTTATTTTAGTTTTCTTACTTTGATCATAAGGTAAGCTTCACAAGAGAGGAAAACTTTGTCTGTTTATTCAGTGTTCAATCTCCAATGCTTAGGAAATTCCTGGAACATAGAAAATGTTTTAAAAATACTTGTGAATGAATGTATGTATTTTATCTTAGCATAAAACTCATGAAGGTAATGTTTCATTGCGGCCATTTTAAAAATCTGACATTTTTTCTTGCTTTACATAACTTCCCTCCATGCTCTTGGAAAGGCAGCAACAGTATTTGTAGGTTGAATTCTCAAATAGGAGTTCCTTCTTTGTTCATGTTCTTGGATAAGTACTCAGTGGAAGCCTTGTAATTTTTTAATAAGAACTATCTAGAGAATATTTCTCCTGCAAGTCAACAGAAACAGAGAACACTCTATTTGTGCTATGGTTTGAATGTTTCTGCGAAAACTCATGTTGAGATGTAATTGCCATTATGATGATAATAAGGAGTAGTGCCTTTAAGAGGTGATTAGGTCATGAGAACTCTGCCCTCATGAATGGATTAATGCTTTTATCTCAGAGTGAGTTAGTTATTTATGGAGGAGTGGGTTACTAATAAAAAGGATAAGTTTAGCCCAGTTCCCTCTCTGCTTCATGCTGTCATCCCCTTTCACTGTGGGATGACTCTCGCCAGATGCTGGCACCACACCCTTGGACTTTCCAGCCTCTAGAACTGTGAACCAAATAAACTTATTTTCTTTAAAAATTACTCAGTCTCTGATATCTCTGTTATAGTAGCAGAAAAATTATTAAGACAATATGAGATCTCAAAATAGTCCAAGAGTTTCTACTCATATTAATTTTTCTCAATTTCATGACCATCATTACTTTTCTAATATTCTTGAAAATCAGCTGTGGAGCAACAATATATTAAAGATGTTGGATTCTCCCTTTGAGGAGAAAATGATCACTTTTGAACCTGCCTCAAATGTTCACACCTAATATAGAGATATACAGGGTAGGTCTAGCTGCTTAGTATTCAACAATGCTAGCTCCTTAGTTGGACAGTTATGTGAAATTCTTTTCTCTATTTAATTTGTTGGATAACATTTAATAACATTAACTTATGGTTGGGGATAACCTAGCTAAGATTTTGCTTTTTGCATTTTTTTTGTTTACTTTTTTACTTTTTATTTTTATAAAGGAAAGAGGTTTAATTGACTCACGTTTCACATGGCTGGGGAGGCCTCACAGTCATGGCAGAAGGCAAAAGAGGAGCCAAGTCATGTCTTACATGGCAGCAGGCAAGAAAGCATGTGCAGGAGAACTTCATTTATAAACCATTGGGCCTCATGAAACTTATTTATTGCAGCAAGAATAGCACAAGAAAGACCCGGCTCATGATTCAGTTACCTTCCACTGGTCCCTCCACAACTTGTGGGAATTATGGGAGCTACAATTCAAGATAAGATTTGGGTGGGGACACAGGCAAACTATATCATTCTTCCCTTGGCCCCCGCCCAAATATCATGTTATCACATTTCAAAACCAGTCATGCCTTTCCAGCAGTCCCCCCAAGTCTTAGCTTGTTTCAGCATTAACTCAAAAGTCTGCAGTCCAAAGTCTCATCTGAGACAAGGCAAGTCCCTTCTGCCTATGAGACTATAAAATCAAAAGTAAGTTAGGGGACATAGGAATTGGGTGTAAGACATTGTATAGGCATGGGGGTATAGGCATTGGGTAAATATAGCCATTCCAAATGGGAGAAATTGGCCAAAACAAAGGGGCCATAGACTTACATGAGTCCAAAATCTAATAGGGTAGTCATTTAACTGTAAAGTTCCAAAACGATCTCCTTTGACTCTGTGGCTCACATCCAGGTCATGCTGATGCAAGAGGTAGACTCCCACAGCCCTGGCAGCGCCATCCCTGTGATTTTGCAGGGTAAAGCCCCCATCCTGGCTGCTTTCATGGACTGGGATTGAGTGTTTGTAGCTTTTACAGGTGCACAGTATTAGTTGATCTAACATTCTTGGGGCTGGAGGAGAGTGGTCCTCTTCTCACAGCTCCACCAGACAGTACCCCAGTGAAGACTCTATGTGGGGCTTTGACCCCACATTTCCCTTCTGCACTGCCCTAGCGGAGGTTCTCCATGAAGGCTCTGCCCCTTCAGAATACCTCTTCCTGGACATCCAGGCATTTCCATACATCCTCTGAAACCTAGGTGGAGGTTCCCAAACCTCAGTTCTTGACTTCTGTGCACTCACAAACCCAACACCATGTGTAAGCAGCCAAGGCTTGGAGCTTGCACCCTGTGAAGCCATGGCCTGGGCTGGATCTTGGCCCCTTTTAGCCACAGCTAGAGTGGCTGGAATGCAGGGCACCAAGTCCCATGGCCGAACACAGCAGGAGGGCCCTGGATCTGGCCCAGGAAACAGTTTTTCCCTCCTAGGCCTCTAAGCCTGTGATGGGAAGGGCTGTCATGAAGGTCTCTGACATGCTCTGAAAACATTTTAACATTTGACTCCTCGTTACTTATACAAATTTCTTCAACAAGCTTGAACTTCTCCCCAGAAAATGGGGTTTTCTTTTCTATCACATCATCAGGTTACAAATTTTTCAAACTTTTATTCTCTGCTTCTTCTTGAACACTTCACTGCTTAGAAATTTCTTTGGCCAGAGACCCTAAATCATCACTCTCAAGTTCAAAGTTCCACAGACCTCTAGGGCAGGGGCAAAATGCTGCCAGTCTCTTTGCATAGCAAGAGTAACCTTTACTCCAGCTCCCAACAAGTTCCTCATCTCCATCTAAGATCACCTCAGCCTGGACTTTATCGTCCATATCACTATCAGCATTTTGGTCAAAGCCATTCAACAAGTCTTGAGGAAGTTCCAAATTTTCCCACACCTTCCTGTCTTCTGAGCTCTTCAAGTCTCTAGGAAGTTCCAGACTTTCCCATATTTTTCTGCATTCTTCTGAGCCCTCCAAACTGTTCCAACCTCTATCTGTTACTAAGTTCCAAAGCCACTTCCACATTTTCTGGTATCTTTACAGCAGCACCCCACGACCTGGTACCAATTTACTGTATTGGTCTGTGCTCATGCTGCTAGTAAAGACATACCTGAGACTGGGTAATTTATAATGGAAAGAGGTGTAATTGACTCACAATTCCACATGGCTAAGGAGGCCTCACAATCATGGTGGAAAGCAAAGGAGGAGCAAAGTCATGTCTTACATGGTGGCAGGCAAGAGACTACTTCTTGTTTAAACTATTCTTCTAGAGAGACCTAGCACATAGGGTAATTGTCTTTATAAACCAGATCATCTATAATTAGAATTATATATCTTTGACATTCCAAATCTAGATATTTAAGTTACCTGTTATCATTAAATCTGCCAAAAGCACAGGGGTGATTAGTTTCAAAAGGCCGATAAAGAAAGAAATTAATGTCTTTTGCTTGCCTACTTTGTATCAGTCACTAGCTGGGCAATAGCATACATTTGTGTGGTGTGTATGTGTATATTCTTATAACAGTTCCATGAAAGGGGCAATATTTTCTCCATTCCCACAGGTGGGATAATTTGAAAAGGTATCATAGCTAGTAAATAAAAAAAGATTATACACAGGTGCATCTAATTTCTAAAGTTTGTCCTCCCTTCTTGTTGTGCTGTTTTCACCTAAGATTTATGGGAAGAAACTTCTGAGTGGCAAATAGATATATGACTAACTCTGTCAATAACCTTAAGCTGAATCTTTGCTTTCATGTCTCATAAACTCAGAAGAATCCATAGTAGCACATGACATGGGTGGATCTGTGTCTTCTCTCAGCCCACCGCTCAGCTGCCAACTTCTCTGAAACTTACAGAATTTAATAACCACATAGAGTTTAGACAAGAAGACTTCACTATAGATTACATTCTCTTATGAGCACAGGATCCACAGTCATCTTTTATAATGTCATGAAGTAGATTCTGTAGCTTCTCCCTTCAAAATTCTCCAGGGGCTTCTTGGTTAAAAGCTGTGGCCCCTTCAATGTTATCCAAGGTCCTCTGTCATTTGTTAATCCCCCCAAAATCAGGCTCCTATCATTCTACTCCTTGCTCACATTTCTCTAGCCAAACTGCTCTCACCACACACAATCCCACCTCTTGTTTTTTCTCTACCTGGAATGTTCTTCTCCCAAAAATCACATGGCTCACTTATTTCTTTCTTCAGGTTTTACTCAAGTATCATCTTCTTGGGAGACCTCCTTGACCACTCTAGCCTGGCCATGTCCAGCATCCCCCCGTGCTTCACCACACACCCAGCACTTCCTACTCTCCTTCTTTGCTTTATATTACATAGACATGTCATATATTTTACATATTTATATAGATTAGCATCTGTTCCACCTATCCTCACATTAGAATGTGAGATTCCACAAGGATGGGATTTTGTGTATTTTGTTAACTGCTGTATATGCAATGTCTGTACCAGTACTCGTCTATATAGTTTATGTTTAATAAATATTGATCTAGTATATCAACACATTTGAAAGTTGAGGACACAGCACTTTTATACCTTCTAAGCAGTAAAATAAACAGTTTTGTTCCAGGAAGTCCAGTTACAAAAGTTCAGGTAGCACCTACCAATTTTCACTTAGAAAATAATAACATGTTGAACAGAAAGTAATTTTTAACTCTTAAGGAAGCCTTTAAAATTTTATAACAAAGATTTTGCATTATTACCCTTCCAGGAAAGGTGCATCAGACATAATGTTATTCATATTTAATTCTTTACCACTTTCTTTCTGAACCCTTGAGATTTCAACCTCCAAGCCAAGAATCCCTGATTGTTGGCCTATTACTAAGTGCACAAGAGAGAATTTCCCAGACATTCTTAAACAAAATCCAATTTGCCAAGATGACAACAGCTATGTGAATATTAGAATCTTTAATTGCTATAATGACACAGAAATTAGTCCTAGAAATCTCTAAAGTTATCAGTGTGATTTATTTAAAATAGGTGAAAATACATGTTTTAAAGATGCTAATGCAATTCAATATGTCCACGTGTGTGTGTGTGTGTGTGTGTGTGTGTGTGTGTGTGTGTGTGTGTGTGTTTCTTAAACCTTTATACCATTGTTTCCTACTTTTTCTTAAAATGTATTTATATTTAATTCCACTTAAAGGAGCCCTTAAATCAAAAACTTCAAAATGAGAAGTCTTTGGGAGGCTTAGGTGGGAGGATTGCTTGAGCTCAGGAGCTTGAGACTAGCCACGGCAATATAGAGAGAACTTATCTATACAAAATTAAAACTAAAAAATAAAATGGGAAGATTTGCTTTGATTTTGCACTCATCTTCCTTCTGTTCTGGTATGTTCCTGCAGGGGGAAAAAGTCTGGCACTCAATTTCCTATCATTACACTGTCCTAGAGAAAAAGGTGGGAATTTTACCATGCCCCAAATAGCTTTGTGGGATTGGGAAAAGACACACAATCCTTAGACTTCTCTCCTAGATAAGAAAACAAATAATGGAGTATGTACACCCACAGAAAATGTTTGAGAGACCCCCAGAATCTCTAGCAAGGCTGACTGGTGAAGACTGCTAAAGACTGGAAGAGGTATATGCTTTTTCAAAGGCAGAAACACTACTGCAAAGCTATAATTTCTTGAAGAATTTGGAAAATATAAATACCATAGGAATAAAATAATTCCCTATGTTTGATTTTAAAGGAAGAGAAAAGAAGAACACTATTAGTTCTTCACCTTATATCTCTGAATTTAAAAATGTAAGATACAGGAGAATCTCAGAGTCTAACACTTATTTAGCCCCAAATCCAACAGGAATGATTTTTGAACTTCACAAAAGCATTGTTAAATCTTCAAATGGAAGAACACGCAAGCTACCATTCTTACTTACAAAGACACCATTTCTGAGGGAGAAGACAGTGAAGGAATAACTACAGATGAAAGTTCTATTATAACAAACAGAATACTTTTCTAATGAAGAACATTTACCTGTTTCTATCTCTTTCTAAAATTAATCACTGCCAGTCAGAGTCAGTCACACCTTAATACCAAATTTCAGTTTTGGACTTTGAGACAATTTTCCTGCTTTTCTATTTCCTGATGTCTAGTGGATGCATAATCTTCTTTGTCTTCTTCCCCTTTAATCCCATGTGAGAGACGATCCAAGTCACTGTAGATATTGGGTTGCATTCATCCAATTATAGGCTTTTATATTCCTCAAAAGACATATGAAATAAGAGTTTTGTCCTAATTTCCAGTGCCTACCTAATATGAAAGGAATGCATGCAAAAGAAAGTCTTTCTGAATATGCAAGAGAATAGCATTGATTTTATATATTGAGGAAAGATTGGCTAACTGGATTTTAAAAGGCGGCAGCTCTCAGACCCAGGGGAGGGGTAGGTGAGAGACCCGTGGGGTTCCATATTCTTTCCACAGACCTTTATAATCCTAGCTGCAGGAGATCCCATTGACCCTGCTGCCTCCAGACTGGCATAGAAAGCTGCCTGGAGATCGCGCAGAGGCATTGCTCAAACTCACGTGGAGTCCACAGGCTTCTGAGTACTAGGTAGCTGCAACACAATGCCATTCTAGGAGCCCATTCCCCAAGGCTCAGTATGCTGTGCCAGGGCTGCTACTGCCCCTGCTGGCTGCTGGGCCTGGGAGTGAGAGGATTTGCTGGGCACTGTCATCTGCACCAAGGACAAATACTTCTGCCATTGCTTGTGAAACCACACAACCAACACCTGCCTGCCTTCCATAAAGTTGCTTGCCTGGCTGTTCCTGTAGAAAGGGGCCTGCATTTCCTGGTGGTAAGAGTGCAGCAACCACTATTGCCAGGACTGAGTATTCTGCTGACAACATGGGACAAGCTGGCCCCTCCCTATCTCAGCCAGCACCTGAATCCAGGGGGCCTGAGGACAAGTTTGCTGGCCTGATTACATGCCCCCACTCCCAGAGTCAAGCTGTCCAGGGGCCCGAGGATGAGATTGTCAATCTAATCTTGAGTGAGGGAGGAAGCCCCACCATTGGAATTAAAAGATTTTGCCTGTGTTCATGCTGTGGTGCAGGAGCTGGGCGTGTCATCTTTTGTGAGAACAAACCAGGAAGGGTGTGCCACGGGGTGCATCTTCTGTCTCAGGCAGAAAACCTCAGGGCCTGGGGAAGTTTTGCAATCTGAATGGCAGACTGTTTGGGACAGGGCTGGCTGTTGTGGCCTGCTGCCAGTGGCCAAATGCAAGTGAGAGACCTGCTGGATTAGGCTGTGAGAGCTGTATGGGTTCTACTACCCACTAGTGAACTGTGGAACCACAGCCGTCCCTCTTTCTCTCAAATCCCCTCTCCTTCAGCAGGTGCTTTTGCGTGTTACAGGTGCCTCCACTACCCTAGAAAATAGTCCAGCAGCAAGAGAGCTGTCCCCTAACCCCTGTTGGAGCCAGCACTTGTGCCTGTCACAGGGAGCCTGGACATGGGCTTGCCCAACCCAGCCCCATCTGGCGTCATTCCTGCCACCTCCCTAGTGGTAAAGCATAGGACAAGGAACATAGTTCCACAGCCCACTCATTACCTTAGACATTCAAGTATTTCTCCTGGTTTGAACAAAGGCCAAGCATAAATTCCATTGCCACTGCCATAGCTGCTTCTCTCCTGTAAGTGCCACCTACAACCCCAGATGTCAACCTGCACAGCCCATTACATCTGCTGGCACAATTACAAGTGCTCAGCAGCTTATACCCCCACACACCACTTACTGGCCTAGAGCTTGAACTGCACAACCCAATACAGTAACTGCTGACAGAAGTGCATGGCACTGGGAAACTAAGCCTACAGAGCCCCTCTGCCTTCCTGTCTCTGCAGGAGGCAGTGAGCCTGCTCACCTGCCTAGTACACCACTACTACATCCAGAATCTGGGAAAACCACCACACTAAGGCTCTCTATAACCAAGGAATTCAAACAAATCCTTGGCCCCATGAAAGCACCCAGAAGCAAAGCCAAATGACCCTACTCAACATACATTACAGGCACACTCTTGAAGGTGGGAAAAAGCCCTATCCAAATGAAAGTAAATTCAAAAGTAAGAAACTAAAGTTTCCACAAACGAGAAGAAATCAGTGTAAGAATTCTGGCAGCAAGAAAACACAGGGTGTTACACCCAACGGATCACACAGGCTCTATATCGATGGATCCTAATCAAGTGAAAGTTCTGAAATGCCAAATAGAGAATTCAAAATATGAATTATAAGGATGCTCAATGAGATCCAAGAGAAAGCTGACAATCAACACAAAGAAATCAGAAAAACAATTCAAAAACAGAACTTCTAAAAGTGGGAAATTTATTGAAGGAATTACAAAATATAGTTGAAACTTTAACAATAGAATAGACCAAGCAGAATAAAAAAACTTCAGAGCTTGAAAACAGGTCTTTCAAATTAATCCAGTCAAACAAAAATAAAGGAAAAAATGTTTAAACAATAAACAAAGCCTTCAAGAAATATGAGGTTATGCAAAGCATCCAAACCTATGAGTCATAGGTATTCCTAAGGAAAAAGAAGGAAAAGGATGAAAGCTTGAAAAATTTAGTTGAGGAAATAATTGAAAACTTCTGTGGTTTTGCTAGAGATTTAGATATCCAGATACAAGAAGCTCAGAGAATTCCTGGGAGATACATTAGTGCTTTGGAAAGATAAACAAAATCAATAGACTGCTAGCTAGATTAATCAAGAAAAAAAAAAAGAAAATATTTAAATAATCACAGTCAGAAATTATAAAGGAGACATTACAACTGATGCCACAGAAATACAAAAGATCATCACAGACTACTATGAGTATCTCTATGCACACAAACTAGAAAACCTAGAAGAAATAGATAAATCCTGGAAACAGAATCTCTCAAGAGTGAACCAGAAGGAAATATTAATAGATATCCTGAAATAACCAATAATGAATAGTGAGATTGAATCAATAAATTAAAATGTCCCAATGAAAATAAGCCTAGAAACAGACAAATTCACAGCTAAATTCCACCAAATGTACAAAGAATAACAGATGCCATTCCTACTAAAACTAAAAAAAATCAAGGACAAAGAAATCCTCCCTAACTTGTACTGCAAAGCCAGTATCACCCTGATACCAAATCCAGGCAAAGACATACACAAAAAAAGAAAATTACAGGCCAATATGCCCGATGAACATAGATGCAAAAATTCTCAACAAAATACTAGCAAATCGAAAAGATAATATACCATGATCAAATGTGTTTTATTCCAGGGATGCAAGGATGGTTCAACATATGCAAATCAGCAAATATGATTCACCACACAAACAGAATTAAAAACAAAAATTATTTGATTGTCTTAATAGATTAAGAAAAAGTATTTGGTAAAATTTATCATTCCTTTATGATTAAAACTCAACTAACTAGGCATAGAAGGACCATACCTCAACATAATAAAAACCATAGATGACAAACCCACAGCCAACATAATACCAAATGGGGAAGATTAAAAGCATTCTCCATGAAAACTGAAATAAGACAAGGACGTTTGCTTTCATCACCCTTGTTCGACATCATACTGAGAATCCTATTTAAAGCAATCAGTTAAGAGAAAAAAATAAAAGTTATCCAATCAGAAAAGGAGAGGTCAAATTATCACTGTTTGCTGATGACATGATCTTTTATCTAGAAAACTCTAAAGACTCTTCTAAAGAGTTTAGAGAAAACTCTAAAATACTTCTAGATTTGAGAAATGACTACATTTCAGGATACAAAACCAATGTATAAAATCCAGTATCATTTCTATATACCAATAATAATCAAGCTGAGAACTAAATCAAGAACTCAATCCCATTTACAATAGCTGCAAAAAATAAACTAGCTAGAAATATATTTAACCAAGAAAGTGAAAGATCTTTACAAGGAGAACTACAAAACACTGGTGAAAGAAATTGTAAATGACACAAACGAATGGAAAAATATTACATGTTCATGGATTGAAAGAATCAATATTATTAAAATGACTATTGCCCAAAGCAATCTACAGACTAAATACAATTCCTATGAAATTGCCAATGTCTTTTTTTCAGAATTAGAAAAAAATTCTAAAATTCATATGGAATCAAAAAAGAGTCTAAATAGCCAAAGAAATCCAAAGCAAAAGAAGCAAAGCTGGAGACATCACATTATCTGACTTCAGATAATACAACAAGGCTATAGTAAGCAAAACAACATGGCACTGGTATTAAAATAGATATATATATCAATGGAACAGAGTAGAAAAACCAGAAATAAAGCCACATACCTACCTACAAGCAACTCTGTCTCAACAAAGTTGTCAAAACTGTACACTAAGGAAATAACACCCTTTTTGAAACACGGTGCTGGGAAAATTGCATTGCCAGATGTGGAAGAATAAATGTGGACCCTTATCTTACACCACATACAGAAACAAGCTCAGGGTGGATTACAGCCTGAAATTTATGACCTGAAACTATAAAAATTCTAGAAGAAAACTTCTTCTGGATGAAGTCCTAGGCAAAGAATTTATGACCAAGACCTCAAAAGCAAATGCAACAAAAACAAAAACAGATAAATTTTATGTAATTAAACTAAAAAACTTCCACACAGAAAAAGAAGTAATCAATAGAGTAAATAGACTACCCAAAGAATGGGAGAAAATATTTGCAAATTATGCATCCAACAAAGATTCTATCTCTACAATCTACAAGGAGTTCAAACAACTAAATGAGAGGAAAAGAAAAAAATGGAACTTTACTCCCCTCTCTATGTGAAAACAAAAAAGAAAAAAAGCCCAAGAAAAGGGACATAAATGGACATTTTTCAAAAGAAGACATACAAATGGCCAATAAACATTTTTAAAAATCAGTATCACTAATCATCAGAAGAATGTAAATTAGAACCACCATGAGATACCATTTTACATCAGTCAGAATGGCTATTACTAAAAATCAAAAAACACAGTTGTTAGTGAGGATACAGAGAGGAAAAACTTAAATACTGTTGGTCAAAATGTGAATTAGTACAATCTTTATGGAAAGCAGTATGGAGATTTCTCAAGGAACTAAAAATAGAACTACCATTTTGTTCAGCAATCCCACTTTTAAAAATCTACTCAAAGGAAAAGAAATCATCATATTAAAAAAAGACATGTGCTTGTATGTTTATTGTAGCACTATTCACAATAGAAAAGTCAAGGAATCAACCTAAGTGTCCATCAATAGATGGTTGGATAAAGAAAATATTGCATATGTGCACCATGGAACACGATGCAGCCATAAAATTGAATAAAATCATGAGTTTTGCAGCAACATGGATGAAACTGGAGGCCATTATCTTAAGTGAAACAACTCAGAAACTCAAAGACCATATGTTCTCACTTACAAGCGAGAGCTAAATAATTTGTACACATGGAAAAACAGAGTGGCATTATAGACATTAGAAACCAAAATGTGAGAGGTTGGGAGGAGAGTGAGGGTTGAGAAATTACCCAATGGGTACAAGTTACATTATTCAGGTGATAGTTGCACTAAAAGCCCAGACTTCACCACTACACACTAAGCCTACATTAAAAAAAAAAGTACTTGTACTCCCTAAGTCTATATTTTTTAATTTAGACAGGCAAACTTTCTTACTATAAGACAAGTGTCTCTGTGGCCTAGACATTGTGCTGTTCACCTTCAGCATCTGGTAGTGTACGTCCTGAAGAATGTTACTCTGCAAAGATAGTTTCAATGGGGGCGTTTTTTTCTTGATGAACATTTTCTTCATCTATCCACTTATGCAAATCAATTTTAGTCATCTAAATAGTTTTTATTTTCTTCTCAATTGCTGTAAATTCTGCTAATTTTCTGTTACTATTTGCCTAGACTGAAGATGATCAGAATCATTTTCATATTGAATATTCTCAAAGTCATAAAAAGAAGAACTATTCTCTTTTCTAAGACAGAATACTCTACATATACAGAGAAATATACTGGGGCTCCCTGTGGGAATACTCTATTGCCATACAGTGGCCAATTTACTGCCAATATATGGCCTTACAATCTATTTTTACTATGTCTCAAAATTTTCATCATCTCAATATCTTCATTTCTATATTTTTCTGAGATGTATTGGCTTTTATTTTTACAAGAGGGATTTATTTTTGTCTCATTTATAGTCACACAGTGTTTTCGATGCCTCAACATTAATTTGTAGCCATAAAGCAGATATGATGTTGGCACAGAGTTGTGTAAAGGCGGAAAATTCATTATCAATCTTAGATATATTTCTATATGCATGACTCTCATAACCATAAAATAGCATGTAAGTAGGTAACTGGATTTGAGCCAGTATGAGAATATAAAATAAACTTAAATAGACGTCAGAGAAATCCAGTCCTTATGATAAAATATTTTCATCAAGAACATAAATCACAAGAAATTTATGGACTAAGCAATAAATGTTTCCAGGCAGAAAAGCAGTCCCTTGGGCAATTAGATCTTCGTCCTCTTTAGAGAACCTAGCTTAGTGTGGCCAAGCAATATTTGCTAATGTCCTGAATATTTTCTCCCTAAGCCTTGATTCTAATGATTAATTTTCTTTAGTTCCATTTCCCATACACATGGCAAATTTACTTTTGTACATAAAATTCCATAAAAAGATGCCTAAGTGCAAGTTAAAATCAATGGCATCTGGCTCATCTTTTCCCAACAAGTAAGAGGATTTACTACTAATTATGCGGAAGTGGTCAGATTTTTACAGTGTAGGCTTTCTGGGTATTTAACACTTATTTGAGAGTTGTAATTAATAATGTGATCCAAGTAACAATTGTAGCATTCCAATATTTTCTTACATAAAATATTTGAAATGCACTATTTTTAAAGCACTTTTTTCTTTTCCATTTTTTTAAATCCTCAAGAAAAGTTTAGATGTTCGTGATTCATGTAAAAACAAAAGACTATGAGAGGATTACCAAAGTGATTTTTCTAATTATTGTACCTGATCTTAAAATAGTAATTGCAACTTAATTAGAAGAGCTACTATTAAGCAAGAGCTCACATCACACTGGGGGCTTTTAACACACTTTCTAATGTTAGTCATGATCTTGGAAAGTAAGTGCGAATTACAGTCCATTTTACAAGTGGAAAAACTGAGGCATACATAAACTGCCAAAAGATGGCAATGCGGGAATGTTGACCTAATTCTTTGTGTCTACCTCCAGTTATTCCAAAGTATAACTCTTGCAAAGTATGTCCCAATTGATAAGTATAATGAATTATTTCTGCACTAGTCAAGCCTCGTCTTCAATTTGCGCCCAGATGAATTCCTAGTTTTTCTAGAATTTCAAAATATGGTCACTGATTTCTCAGCAGCGTTCCCTTTGCCTCCAAATGTCCACTGGCATAATTGTTATTTTAAATAAGTTTACTGTTTATACTTAATATTTTCACAAAAATCTCACTAGGAAATGCATATGCTTTTTGACTTCTTAATAAATCAGTTTATCCCTCCTTCAGTAATTCTTTCCTCCTCTCAGATCACAATGTCTTTCTTAGCAAATCAAGGTAATAATCATTTTAATTATTGCTGTGTTTTGCTTATAAAATATATTTCAATAGCCAGGCCTGGTGGCTCATGCCTATAATCCCAGCACTTTGGGAGGCTAAAGTGGGAGGATCGTTTGAGCCAAGGAGTTCAAGACAAGCCTTGGCAACATAGAGACCCTTGTCTCTACAAAAAAAAAATTTGATTAGCCCAGCACAGTGGCACATGCCTGTAGTCCCAACAACTTGGAAGACTAAGCCATGAAGGTCAAGGCTGCAGTGAGCCATGATCATGCCACTGCACTCCAGCCTGGGGAACAGAGCAAGACCTAGCTAAAAAATAAATAAATAAATAATAATAATAATAATAATAAAATGTATTGGTAAACAATCAGTGTTCACAAGTAATTGTTGAAAAATAAATACATATATTATATTTTCATTTTTCAGGCTATAACTGATATTATAATATAGTATGCTTTCTTTTATGGCTTTCTAATTTTATTTAGATGCTTTTCCTGAAAGAGAAAATCTTTAGATTATGCTGGTATTTCTCCTCTAACAAAGTGTTCTATGGGAAAATGTTATCGTTTTTATGATTTGTTGAGTTCCTAAAATGAGCTCTAGAAAATCCATTATGATCCCTGACCTTTGTGAATTTACAATAGAAAATAACATAACTCACTTTTTATTCAGCGTATGTATATCACTGAAATACAAAATCAAGAGGTCATTTATCTCGACACCACAACTATCTGAAACAGAGTTAAAAACCAAAAACAAAAAATGTAATAAAAACAGAAACAACATCAAAGAAACCTTAGAGTATAATCTCTTCAGGGAAGCCAGAATTAATGCTGCAAGCCTTTGGTCCATGTTCTGGGTCATTGTTTTCTAATTACAGAGAATATCGGTATTAGAGTTAATTTCATTTAACAGTGTGCACAATTCTAACTAGCTTCCCTTAGTTCTCTCACTATCCTGTTTCCCTCTACCTCCCCAGTATACCTACTTGGGATCTTTCAATTTTGCCTGCCCGCATATTTGCATCTGTAGTGCCTCTGATGGAGCCCAGGTATCTATTCTGTTTTCTCCTGATCATGGTAACTACCTTCCCGGTAGCTCCATTCCTCCATCCCCTCTAACATACTCTTCACTATGGCAGTCCTGCTATAAAGCTATTGAAAGTACCACTGTCCAGCTGAAAAATCCTTAATGATTCCTAATTACCTGCAGAATTTGAGAGCTCCTTAGCATGGCATACAAGACTCTTCATTCATTGGCCACTGCTATTCAGATGTCAAGTGAAGAAGGGCAACCAAGGATGCTGAGAGGCAACTGTAGGACTTGGTCACAGGCAGGGGGAGTGACCTCTGGCTTTGTGCAGAGATCTAATGTGGTGAGTGGCCTTTGGAGGCGGTCGAGGTCTGGACTTCTTGAACCTTTGAGAAGGTAAAGAGTCAGTAGAATTAGGAAAAGCTGTTCTTTCTAGGCCTACCAGAGTGCTAGCATCAAAAATGGAATGTTTTTATCATTTTACAATCATTTCATTTTTAATCAAAAAAGTATAAACTTTTTTTATTAAGTATAAATTCATGAGACTTTTTTCAGTCCCCAAAATCCAATAACTTGTATTGCATTAGTAGAAAAAGTATTATATTAGGATTATTTTGAAAATTGTATTCCAATGCCCGACATTGGTGTCTTGTTAGTTTCCTTGAGCTTTTATTGAAAATATATTGGAAGAATTTTAAATATTGTATTACAGAAGTTTTTATATACATAGGTAATTTTTAAAACAATATCATGGAACATTTAAAAACTCAAATAATTTAAGACAAGGTTTAAGAAAATAAAATCACTTTGTAATATCATTTTAACAAAATTATTCTACTTTTCTCTAAAAGAAAAGTGCAATATTATTACTTTTGTCCTTTTTTTTACCTTTATTTTAAGTTCAGGATGTGCAGGTTTGTTGCACAAGTAATGTGTATCAAGGGGGTCTGTTGTACAGATCATTTCATCAGCTAGGTACTAAGACTACTACTCATTAGTTATTTTTCATGATCCTCCTTTGCCTTTTCATTGTTGATTTTTGTTAAGTATATAGATGCAAGGAAGAGAGAAATCAGAACACGATATCCTGAATATTCTCCATTATTCTATAACATGATCCTTATTTTATTTTGGTTTATCTTGTCATGTTTCTATGGTAAATACTTCCTATTAATTGTAGATTTTCCATAGACTGTGAGAAATATATATTTTTTGAGAAAGAGTCTCCTTCTGTTGCCCAGGCTACAGAGCAGTGCAGTGGTGCAATCTTAGCTCACTGCAACCTCCGCCTCCCTGCTTCAAGCGATTCTCCTGTCTCAGCCTCCTGAGTAGCTGGGACCACAGGTGTGCACCACCACGCCCAGCTAATTTTTGTATTTTCAGTAGCGATGAGGTTTCACCATATTGGTCAGGCTGGTCTCAAACTCCTGGACCTCGCAATCTGCCCGCCTTGGCCTCCCAAAGTGCTGGGATTACAGGCATGAGCCACTGTGCCCGGCCAAAATCGATTTTAAAAAAATGATATATGGTAGCTCCATCTTCCTGCAGATCACAAGGCAATCTGAGGGTATTCAGTAGCCTGTGGCTATAAATTTAAAATATATGAATTTAAAGTATGTGAATTTAAATTATACATTTACACTTTAAGGATTGACAAATTAGCAGTGGCTTTTCTATTAAAATTATCCTTAAGAGTAATATAAAAGCAATATTCTCTCTGTAAGGCAGGAAAGCAGGCCAAGGGACTCAGCAATGCCTCTCAATGGAGGTTTCTCTCTGATTATCCCACTACTTCACTGTAGCTCAAAATGGTTACTCCAACCACTCTTACAGCATAAACATAACTTAATATAATACAAATAACCATATTAGTCACAAAAAAAGACGTTACACATATAAAATTACAGGAAAGCTGTTTCCTGGGAAACAGCTTTTCCCAGGAAGCATTAAGCCTTCCCTATCAGGACACTTCAGCTCCAAGTGGAAGAATAAGTTCAACAACAGGAGTTTAGTATGTCATATAAACCAAGTCTGGTAGTAGGAAGTTTAGGGAAATCTTGGTAGCTTCAAAGAACAATCAGGGACCTAGGCTTGTTCTCTCTTTTTTCTCTACTCTCCTTGGAATGCCTGCAGTATGTCCCTTCATTGTTGCAAAATTGATGTTATGCTTCTAACTATAATCGTCATGTTCACACGAGATGATAGCCACAGAGAAGAAAGAAAGGTCAGTTCTCTCTCTCTCCACCTCCCCTCTTTCCTTGACTCTCAGTATATGGAAGGTGTAAAGATTAAAATAAAGGCCAAATATTATGTGTTGGTTTGACATCACATGAAAGTGCTAGAGCCTCCTATGGCCCAACTAAAACTCTCCCTCTCCACTCTGCTACCACAGCTAAGGTCCTCTAGCCAAAAGATCCTCCTTATCGAGGTGACCAGACACAGCTCCTAGTCAGGCTTGAGTATCAGCTTTCAGTTCCCTGACAGCCCACAGAATCATTCAAAGAAGCCAGTCACATACCCCTCTTAGGAACCAGGGGACACCACATCCTGTTGATAGGACAAAGCCTGCCTCCCACCACCCCAGTTGTTCACTGTGGTCCCAAACGCAACACCTTCCCACGTGGCCATGTGTGGCATGAGCTCCCCTCCTCTCCTCCTCCTCCTCTAGGGCTATGAGTATATGTGGCCCATAAACTGCTGCAAATCTCACCTGCCCAGTGTCAGGAGTCATGTATTTGGTGTTTGACTGTCCTTATATCCCTAGACAGGGAATTCCTCATTCTCTTGCCAATGGCATGAATTGAAGTCAATTTTTAAAATCTGGGAAGGAAATCATTCCCTGAATTTCCTCGGAAAATTTCTCTTATATTTTCTTATGTCTCATCCACCAGAAATAAATCACACAGTCAGCCCTGAGCTAATCACCAGCAAGGAGGACTGTAAGGGTCATGACTGTCTTAGACTAGCCAGGCAGCACCCTCGACAAGGTGCACAGAGCTGCCTGACATCAGGACACAATTGGGGCTCTGTTAGGGAAGGAGAGGGGAAGCCCTCACACTCACCTTTTGGTATTACTAGGATTGTCTCTGCAGAAGAGACCGGCACTATCAGGCCTGCTTCTAACATGGGAAATCTGGTACGTTTCATTTTTGCCTGTCCCTCTAGTGGGTGTAGTAATAAGGCAAAGGTGAACGGCTGCCAAGGAGAAGCAAAGAGGGATAGGCAATATCAGTATAAACATTCCGCTTGCATTTAATCCAGTCAACCTCTATGTGTGAAAGATACTATTAGCCTCGCTCTGCTGATGGAGAATTAAAGCTTCACACTAGGTTCAAGGGCACCGCATACTAAGTAGTGGATTTGAGATTCAAATGCCGGTCTGTCTGGCCACAGAGCTTAAGCTCTGTTGTTACTTCACAGATCAGGTGGGCTGAGGCATGAGTCTCAATGTCACAGGAGGCTGTTGAAGGTGAGGGAATAAGCTACTGACACTAGAAACCTTGCTCTAGTAGCGTGAGATCTGACGAAACGAGGCCCTGGGGGTTTCCTTGGGACAAGAAAATAACCCGCCAGAGCAAAGTGAGTTTTTCTACACAGATGTATTGAACTTACAAGCCAGCTTTCAGTCATCCGGGAACTGATTACACAGCCCAAAGATTAAAGTTCACCACCTGAGTCCCACGTCTTGGTCATTCTCCTAAACAGAAAAGAAGTAAATAAATATGCTACTCAAATCAGTCACCTTGGTAACTGATTAATAGATTTGATAGACTTTCCCTAAGGGAGAAGGGTTCAAGTAAATTGCTTTGAGGAGATCTATGGATTGTGAGTCATAGCTTTTTGACAACATATATAATGTGTTTATTTTAATTCAATAATTCCAGTCGTTGTTCCAGTATTTCAAATCATTTCTTTTCAGAGCTCTCATCTGAATCTACTTCATAACAGAATTAGCAAAGTAAATGAGAAAGTAAAGAAGTAAGCATATTGGTGTAATCAAATTAAATTATGTATGATTTTAAAATTTAAAAAAGCTAAGTGTAATAGGCTGAATAATGGCTGCTAGAGAGACCCACATGGTAATCCCTGGAACCTGTGAATGTTGTCATACAGAGCAAATAAGACTTTGCAGATGTGATTAGTTTAAGGATCTTGAGTTGCGGAGCGCAGCCTGGATCATCCAGGTGAGCCTTAAATGTATTCACAAGAGTCCTCATAAGAAGGACGCAGAGGGAGATGACTACAGAAGACAGAAAGGCCAGGTGCTGAGGAAAGCAGAGCTCAGAACCGTACCCTTTGAAGATGGAGACAGAAGTCACAAGCAGAGGGACACAGGCAGCCACAAGAAACTGAGAAGAGCAAGGAAACAAATTCTCCCTCGCAGGGCCTTAAAAAGCTTGGCTGACACTTTGTAGCTCAGTGAAACTGATTTCAGATTTCTGACCTCTAGAACTGTGGGAGGTGAGGAATAATTTCTAAGAAGGCAGAAAAGCCTTCTTCGAAATTATTCTTTTTAGAAATTATTCTTTACCTCCCACAGTTCTAGACGTCGGAACTGTGGGAGGTAAAGAATAGACTTGAAGAAAGACTTGAAGACAAGTAAACTGATTTTGAGTATCTAGCTGTGTCATTCTGGGTAGTTTAGCAGTTTAGAGGGCAATGTATTCAACCTCTCTGAGCCTGCCTATGCATCCATAAAAGGGGTGATGATCATAACTATTGCATTAGAGTTCACCAGAGAAAGAGAACCAACAGGATGGATATACAGAGAGAGATTTATTTCAAGGAATTAGCTCCTGCAATTTTAGAGGCTTGACAAGTCTAAAATCTGCAGTGTAGGCCAGGAGGCCGGAGACTTGAGAAAGAGTTTCAGTGTGGGTCCACAGACAGACAGCTGGCAGAATTCCTTCTTACTAGTGGAAGTCAATCTTTTTCTCTTAAGGCCTTCATCTGATTGGATGAGGCCCACTCACATTATGGAGGGTAATCTGCTTTACTTAAAATCTACCAGTGAAAATATTAATCTCATCTAAAATTACTTTCACGGAAACATCTAGAATAATGTTTGACTAAATATCTGTGTACCATGACCTAGTCCAACTGGCACACAAAATTTACTGTCACAAGTACCTGATGAGATTATTATGAAAATAAATGAGAGAATATATGAAAGACACAAAGCAGGATAAAAACATCTGATACTATTAATATTACTGCTCGTGAAAGGAAACATGATGTACTACCAAGGGCATGAGTTTCGCGATCAGACAACTCTGAATTCAGATTCTAGCTTGATCATTCACCGCATCCATGACTTAATGATCTTAGCCTCTCTGCCTATTAGCTTTTTCCTTTATAAAACATGATTTTTAAAACCTAGCTTATCAGGGTATATGAGGGTTAAATAAAATATTAATTCAATAAAAAAAAGTACTGTGCTAATTGAAAACATGCGAACATTCCTACCATCTCTCTTTCCCCTCCATCTTCCCCAGTTGTGCCCCTCTTAGCTTCACTGGACTTTGCATCCCTATTGCTTTCAGTGATGCTATGGCCCATCTGAAAGGGCCCAAGGAGAAGGAGAGTAAAGAGGAGGGCCAGGTCTAAATGTTTATCATTGAGTGTTTTCACTATAAACATAACCCTCTGGGAAAAACATATTTCAATAAACACTCTTTTAACATAAGATATCATTTTATGAAGTGACTCCCACATCCTGGCTGATGGCCCATGCTAGCTAGCAAAGATTTGCCAATCTGTTTTTGAAAAATTCTATTAAGAAAAAAATGTTACAGACAGATGCATTCCCAAGACTGTACATGCTGGAGTCAGCCAATTTGGCAATTACACTGTAATTTGCATTCCGTATTTATTCTTTCTACTGTAACTGTGTCCAACAAGATTTCAGTGAAGGGCAAAGGACAGGAGAAGTGGAAAGAACACTGGCTTGGGGTCATTCTGAGCCTAGTTTGGATCCAAGTGCAGCCATTTTTGAACTGTGTAACCTCAAATGAGGTTCCAGGGCCTGATTTCCTCCTCTAAAAATGGAGATGATAATAGTGCTACTGTTCCAGATGGTTGCAAGAGTTAGAAATAATGACTGCAAGATATCTGGGTGTAAAAAGTGAATGTTCTGACAATACACTATTGTCATAATAGGGAGTTTTCTAGAGTCTGGAAAAGGCTCTAAGATAGATTTGAGTATAAGGGATATCAGAAAATGTTAGTGAACTGTGGAGTAAAGAATAATAGGTTGACCTCAGTGGACAGAGCTGGCAAATGAAAATAAAACAAGTTATGTCTCTCCTGCTGAGAAAGGTTCACTTAACTAAAAACTAAAGTTAGCTCCTGCTGACACTTGCATTAGCATAAGGAGTACCCATGTTCGGCCTGCTTGTCACACAGCTGCCTTCCATCTGATCAGTGGTATCTGCACTCCACTGGTGAGGGAGGTTGGAAATTCCAGAATTTTTAAAAATTCTACATTAGAAAAATTGGAGTTTACATTTGATTCACAGTATGGGAAACTACTAAAATAATAGAAGAGGGTATGCAAAATATTTTGGAAAATCATGCATGACAGATACCCACTGTAGAGTAAGATCAGCTGAAGAGTAAGCAGTTGTTAATTTAGACAGTGTGGTCAGGGAAGACTTCCCTGAAAAGGCAAAATTTGAACACAGACCTGGAGGAAATGAAAAAGCAAGTGCAAAGGCCTTGAGAAAATAGCATATTTGGTATATCTGAGCAACAGAAAACAGGTCAGTGTACTCAGAGCAGAGTTATTGAGGGGACTAGAGAGAGGAGACAAAGTCAAAGAGATGATGAAGGAGGGGGTCAATCAGGGAGTGGTAGTATTTTGCTGCCTATGATAAGGAGGCATTTAAAGCAGGTTTCTCAATCCTATTTGTTTAAGTACAAGCCAACAAGATGTAAGTTGGGGGAAGGGGAAATAATTCAATATTCCTTCAATCAGGCCTAACATTGGTGGTTTTCAGGACCCTTGACCTTTGCCAGCTCCCTCCTCCAATCCACCCCACCCTGGACCAAAGTAAACATGCTTTTATATTGTCTACATTGATTTGATTCCCAGTTTTCTTTCTTTCAAGGTCTTCTTTCTTATTTTCTGTATCATAGCCTGTGCTTCACTAAGGAACTCGTTGAAATGGGACAGGACACCAGAGAGCTATTTACAGAAGTTGATGCTATATTAGTCCATTCTCACACTGGGTAATTTAAAAAGGAAAGAGGTTTAATTGGCTCGTGGTTCTGCAGGTTATACAGGAAGTATAGATTGGGAGGCCTCAGGAAACTTACAATCATGGCAGAAGGCAAAGGGAGAGCAAGCACATCTTACATTGGCTGGAACAGGAGGAAGAGCGTGAGGGGAAAGGTGCTACACACTTTTAAACAACCAGATCTCCCAAAAATGCACTCACTGTCATGAGGACAGCCCCAAAGGGGAAATCCACTCCCATGAGCCAATCGCTCTCCACCAGGTCCATCGCCAACACTGAGGATTACAATTTGGCAAGAGATTTGGGCAGGGACAGAGAGCAAACCAGGAAAAGAATTCTTCCTAAGGAACATCAGAGTCAAGTCACACTCATTAGATTCAGAGAAAAGTGGGTAAGAAGTGAAGGGATGATTGAGGTACCACCATGTCTGGCATGCAGATTCTCCTTAGATTAATCCACCCTGGATGGGACGCACTTGCACCCTAAGACATACAACCATAATTTTAAAAGCGTGAAATACTCTGAGATCTGCACTGGTACAAGATGGCAGCACATTGGTCCCAGCAACTTGTGCAGTGGTGAGCAAGGACAGGAATGGTCTCTGAAGAGATGGGTGTTACAGAAATAGATACTGGCAGTAACCAAGAACAGTGTTCATATTTAGCACACCATGTTAGAGCCGCCTCTGTGAGCATCGTTAGAAACAGAAAACATCAGAGAAACCTAGTGCAGGAAATGAAAACCTTGGCTAATGTGAGGCAGAAAAAGGGACCAGTTTATGAGTCAGTGAAATGAGATTTGCGGAAATTTAGTTCTACTTGGAGCAAACATAAAAGCTTTTAGTCTCCTTTGAATGGGAAGGACTGAAGCCAGAAAAGTGACAACAGCCCTTGACATTGTACAGGTTATATGAGAATCATGCCTAAGTATTAGAAGTTAGGGTAATTCTGTCATGATTTAATAATATGTTTCAGACATCTTGAGGAAGGAAGAGACTTGTGCAAAACAGAAGCCTAGGGCTTGGGATAGGGACTGCAAGTAGTTACTGATATCCTGTAGTTAATCTCAGTTGCTCTGCTTCTTCCTCGAAACAAATTATTTAGATCACAAATCTGTTAACAGCTATGTAGAAATGCAAAGCCTTTAACTAGTTGTTCATGCTGTGCTTTGAATAAAGACACTCTATCCAAGAGATACATTTCACATCAGTCCCAGAATTTAAAATTTGCTTTTTGTAACTCTTCTTGCTATAGTTAACAGTTGCTTGGGGGTAAAAGTAATTTTTTTATGTCTAGGAATTTGGGGCTTGTATATGAGTTAGTTAAATATAAACCAAAGCCAAATAGCCTTCAGGCTACCTTTATTCTGAGAAATAACCCTTCAAGGCTTGCTTTGCTCCAAATTAAAGAATGTATTTGGTTCAATTTTCCTTCTTCAAGTCAAAAATGCAATTATCAACCAAATATCTCAGCAGTGGAGAGCTTATTTAAGTGACTTCTTTATTCTATCAAGCAGGCTACCATCAGAAAGCCCTCCTTTTCCAGACCTTGTCATCTTTACTACTCAGAGTGCCAGAATTTCTAGGCACCCCATACTGCTGGGGCAGCATTGGAGCTAGGCAAGCAAGGATCTAGTCAATCTCAGGATCATAGAGGGAAAACTCTGACAATAGCAATTTCTTCCCAAATGCTCCAGATTTCTTCTGATTCCCTGTGAAGCCTTGACCTCCTAGAATCCTCAAGCCTCTGTGAATACATTGGATATGGGGTGCTGGAACACTCATTATATAGGCCCCTAATGCTTAGAGCTTCAAGCCTCTGTGTCAGCTGCTCAGGGACATATCACTTGAACACTGAGCAAACATGCAGTTTATTGACTTCATTAAGCCTCTGACACTACTTGGACCTCAGCCTGCCAAGGCCCTTGAATCAAAGAGTCAATCAAATTACATCCTTTCTCTCTGTCACCTTCAACACTGGTTTAAAGCCAACATTCCAGACTACTGTGATCTCATTCAGTTCGTGCTTTGTTAACTCTAGTATCCCTATTAATGTATAAGCATTCCTGATCATTCAGCCTTGCCTACAGTAAAAATGTCAGTTGCCCTAATTTTCACACTATGCATGGGAAAGCAATGCCCTGCTTCTGTTTGGCTTGATTAAATGGCATTGATCCCCCAACTTCTGAGGAACTGGCCAATACTAATGGAAGTCCAGTTCCTTGAGTACAGTAGGTCTCTGAGTAGTTGTTCATACTCTGCATTGCATAAAGAAACTAGTATTTATGCAAATGTATATAAATACTGATTTGCATTATTTGTGTATTTTAATTACTGCAAATCAGTAGCCATCCAAATGTCCATACTTCCTGTCTCATTGGGGTTACTTGGCAATTTTCTGTTGAAAGAATGGATGCAAATGAATGTATAAAAATATATATCTGCATCTAGACTTGGAAAGTCTATCTTATAGTGTCAAGAAGAACAGAAAGAAAATAAGCATGTATTGATCTCTACTGAGATCAATGTCTTATCTACATCATTTCAGCCAGTCATATGAATTTGACATCATCCTCACTCACCATCTTATCAATGAGGAAAGTGAGGTTCAGAGAGGTCATTTACACAGCTAATAAGTAACAGAAATGAGATTTAAACTCAGATCTATCTGTCTTCAAAGCCTCGGTTTTTTCCATAATAAACGCTTCATACCAATTTTTTAAGAGCTATAGTGTACTTTTAGGATTTTTTGAAGAATTTTTTCTAAAAAATGACATTTTTAAAAAACCATGTTACTTGTGACTTTCAGGTTGTAAAGTTATCAGATACATCCTATTTTTCAGATAAAGCCTAGAATTATCAATGAGAGCCTGGATCATAGCAGACATTCTAAATATTTATCAAATATACTAAATAAATGTTTTGCTTTTATATATACATTGGAAGTGAGGGACACAAAATGAAAAAATAAAGCACATATATTTTTCTTTTTCTTTTCTTAAAGGTCGTTTTAGTCATTGATGCAAACTGCACCTTCTTATATATTACAGTTTCTCATTCAAAGTCTACAGGTAACCATAGTGGCAGAGTGGTAGTGACTTCATGCAGGCATAAGGCACACTACTGAGAAGTAAATAAGCCACCTGGTTAACAGTATTGATTAACTATGATTGCTTGACTATGATTTTTACACAGTCTTTCTTCAATTATCAAATAACCAAAATAAAGTTCACTGCAGTTCACTTGATCAATAACTGTAAAGTCAAAACAGATATTGTAAACTTTGCCTGCAACAAAATTATCTTATAAGTCAGCAATCATTAAGAAGTTTAAAAGAGAAGTTGCCAGAGCTTCCTTCTCATTATGCCACCTAAGACAATTACCCTACTTTCTTTGTCTCTGGGCATTAATAAAAATAGATTAATGTTTAATGATGATGGCAGTAGTAGCTAAGACTTACTGAGCACTAACTAATTTGTACTTTACCCACGTGACCTCATTTAGTCATCATCTTATAAGATTGTCTTATCTCCATTTCACAGATGGAGAAAAGTGAGCTTCAGACTTGCCAAATAAGAAACGTAATAATAAGCGTTATTCCCAAAGACCCCAAGCTGAAGTAGTCTTATTCTTATGGAAATAGGTTTTCATAGTTTCATCGGTTGATCAATTTTCAAAGCTCTGTGAGCCATTTATAGAGAAAGCATCAGAACTGTAAGAGCTAAGTCCTCCTAGGTGAGTCTCTTGTGCAAGTAATTTGATGAAATAATAATATTAAACACAATTTTTTATTCGTTTATTGTCTGAGACATAAGTTTCATAATGCTGGGGACCAGGTCTTTCATCTTCTGAGCTGGATCCAGCACCTATTATCTTGCCAGGCTCATAGGAGGTGCTCAATCGTTGTTCAATGAAAGATTGGGTAGACAAATAAATCATGTACTGTCAAAAATTATACATTTCATAGAAATAGATTTGATTTTTTCATTTTAAATTATTAAGGTTGTTCCTTGTAAATATATGGCTTTTTGAATGCCAGAGAATAGTGAATATAGCTTAAAATGGAAATCTTATTTTATTTAAGAGAACATAGAATAACAATAGGTAAAACATCATTTATCATAAAGAACATTTCTATAAATAGTTCCTATAATTTTAGATTTTGGTAAAATTTCCAAAAAATAAATTTTAAAAAATATTATAATGACCAAACAGCCAAAACAATCTTGAGGAAAAAAGAAAAAGCTAGATGCCTCAAAATTTCTGATTTGAAAATATATTTCAAAGCTATAGTAATCCAAACAGTAAGGTACTTACATAAAGACAAACATGTAGGCCTGTAGAATGGAAAAGAGAGCCAAGAAATAAGTCCTCTCATATATGGTCAAATAATCTTTGACAAACGTGCCCAGGCTATACAATGGAGAAAGAATAGTTGCTTCAATAAATAGTGTTGGGAAAACTAGATATCCAGATGCAAAACAGTTAGTTGAATTCTAATTTCAAACTATATACAAAAACTAACTCAAAATAGACCTAGCCATAAGACCTGAAACTATAGAACTCCTAGGGGAAAACATAGGAAAAAAGCTTCATGACATTAGTCTTAACAATACTTTTTTGAAAATGACATCAAAAGCACAGGTAACAGAAGCAGAAATAGACAAATGGACTATTGCAAAATTTAAAATGTTTGTGCAGTAAAGGTAAAAACAACAGAGTAAAAAGGTAACTTACAAAATAAGAGAAAATATTTGCAAACCATGTATCTAAGTGGTGAATAACCAGAATATACAACTCAACAGCAACTACTCAACAAATAACCTAATTAAGAAATGAGACTGAGTTTGGTGGCCCATGCCTGACATTCCAATTACTAGGGAAACTGAGGCAGGAAGATTGCCTGAGACCAGGAATTTGAGACCAGGTAACATAGTGAGACTCTGTCTCTAAAAAAATAAAAATTTAGTCAGTTTCAGTGATGTGTGCCTGTACTCTCAGTTACTCAACAGGCTGAAGCAAGAGGATTGCTTGAGCCGAGGAGTTCAAGGCTGTAGTAATCTATAATTGAGCCACTGTACTCCAGCCTAGGCTGGAACAAATTGACCTGTTGACTAGAAAAAAAATAGCAAGTTTTCTCAGAGTGAACTGTTGCAGAAGTCTAACTGAATAATGAATAAAGCTTTTCATTACTCAGGCCTGCCATGGTACAGAACTGGATCCTGGCATTGAGACAGACAGTGGTATTGATGATGACATGGAGTGTCACAAAATACCAGTGGAAGCCGACTTCTTGTGTGCATATTCCACGGGACTGGTTATTATTCTTGGAGAAATTCAAAGGATGGCTCCTGGTTCATCCAGTCACTTTATGCCATGCTGAAACTATACACCAACAAGCTTGAGTTTATGCACATTCTTACCAGGGTTAACCGAAAGGTGGCAATAGAATTTGAGTCCTCCCTTGATGCTACTTTCCATGCAAAGAAACAGATTCCATGTATTGTGTTCATGCTCACAAAAGAACTGTATTTTTATCACTTAACAAATGGTCGGAGTTTTTTTTTTTTTTTCAGTTTGTATGCCAAGTGAGAAAACAGTTTACTTGGTTCTGTATTTACTTCTCATTTTAACTTAGTCTCATGCTGCAGAAGGGACTTTGAGACTTACTCCTTCTGTGGAGTAGAACCACTATGAAGCTACCTCAAGCTCACAATCAGGTAGTCACTATTAAATTTAATTAGAAATAAATAAAAATGCATAATAGTGCAGTCATGATAGGAAATGGTTGTAAATTCACAGCTTTCATGATTAGCAGGTTATAGCGATTCCATGCTATGAATTTTCAAGTAATCATGAAAAAGTTAAATATTGTAGTAATGAATTTTTATGATGTCCCCTCACTTAAGACTGTTTTGTCAAACTATAGAAACAATGATGCGGGAGAACTTATGCATCCATGGACATGGTCAAAGGCTTGGACCTTTATTTTAGAATTGATGTACAAAGATGAGTCAACTGCATTTTTAGACCATTTATTTGAGATTATGGTATTATGATGTTTGTCCTGAACATCTTTGTTGTAAAAAAATAATAATGTTTAATATTGAAAAAGAAACCGATATTTTATACTTGAGAAAGTGTGAATAAACTTAGTTGACTCTTAAGGCTAAAATGCAACACTCATAAAGGGGTGGAGTTATAACCATAAAGTGCTGAGATGCAGCTGATCTACCAGCATAAATATCTTCTGATTTGTTCCTTTGCAACTCCGTTGAGCTTTACATACCAGCTATTATATCTGAAGAGCTATTATATAAAAACCCAAAAGTATTGATTATTAGCTAGGTAGTGTGAAGAAATTCTATAGGCCCATACGAAAATACAACTTAGATAATAAAAATTGGAATGTAAGGAAAGCAGTAAATTAATGGACTGGGCTCTCTGTAACTTGAGAGCAGATGGTTGAGTCTAAGCAGAGACGTGATGCAGCTGTTCCATGAAGGCAGGCAGAGCCATAGAACATGGCTTCACAAAAGGCCTGCAGCTCACTTCCTCAAACACGCTGTGTGTGAACGATGCTGCCAGGGTACCATCGCCAAGTGAGAAAGTGAACCAAATCAGAAATTTCTGAAGTGGAAATGTTCTAAAGGTGGTGAGTCACAATAAAAATCATAACACTCTTTGTAGTAAAAATTTTAAGCATGTTCTTTTCTTTTTTTATTATGATACTTTAAGTTCTGGGGTACATGTGCAGAACCTGCAGGTTTGTTACACGTGCCATGGTGGTTGGCTGCATCCATCACCCGGTCATCTACATTAGGTATTTCTGCTAATGCTATCCCTCCTCTCCTAGCCCCCCATCCCCGCTATCCCTCCTCTACCCTCCCACCCCGCAACAGGACTAGGTGTGTGATGTTCCCCTCCCTGTGTCCATGTGTTCTCATTGTTCAACACCCACTTATGAATGAGAACATTAAGCATGTTATTTTCCGTTGAAGTGCAGTAAAAGGAAAATAGTAATGCTTCTTGTTTTTGAGATGAAGTCTTGCTCTGTTGCCAGGCTAGAGTGCAGTGGTGCGATCTTGACTCACTGCAACCTCCGCCTCCCGGGTTCAAGTGATTATCCTGCCTCAGCCCCCAGAGTAACTGGGATTACAGGCACCTGCCACTGCGCCCGGCTAATTTTAGTATTTTCAGTAGAGATGCGGTTTCTCCATCTTGGCCAGGCTGATCTTGAACTCCTGACCTAGTGATCCACCCGCCTCAGCCTCCCAAAGGGCTGGGATTACAGGCGTGAGCCACTGCAGGCTGAAAATAATAATGTTTTACACTGCTCACTGAAAGAAAAGGACCATGGCACATGTGACTTTAGATGGCATCTAGGTCGGAGGTCACAGCTCAGCACACAGCCTGGAGGCAGCTGCAGGCTTCCTCACTCACCAGGTGCTGAGCTGTCGCTAGACCATCGAGTCTCACTGGCTTTCAGTCTGACACGTCACATCAAATTTCTTGTTGCTCAGAAAATGAACTCGCATTAGTTAACGACAGCTATTTCTTTTTACTAGATCTGTAACTTTTCTAAGTAAATGTAGCATGTAATGGGTATCAAAGTGTATTCCTATGTGAAAATTTTGTAAACATTTGTTAGATTGCATTTTTATTTCAAAATATACATTCAGACTTAAAATTTTAAAAAAGGTAACACTCCTCAAAAAAAAGAACAATAAACTTACATTAATATGACTATGAGTCATTATTTTTTTTCTCAATTTACTGAAGATGATTTAAATCTCTGACATGGACTAGACTAATAACTTTTTGTGGTAAAGACTTCAAAAATTTCTAAACATTTTCAATGCAAAATCTGTATCTGTTTTCTTAAACTTTGGTTCTGATTGAGGAACTCATACTGAACCCAATGTGTCAGGCACTTTCACTAACACTTAACCCTGCCCAAGTGTTTGCAGGCAGGTATTAACTCCATTGCATGGGTTAGAAAACAGGCACTGAAAGAATAAAACAATTATACAAAGTCACACATAGGCAGCAACTGTGTCTATTGGTCATTCTGAAATGTCGTATCTGCCTCACCTTTCAAGATATATCTTTTCAATAGGATCTTTTCTAACTACCTTTATCCTCACTTCTACCTCTACTAAAAGGGAGAGATTTATCTCTTCCTCTTTTCTGCCTTCATGCTACCTGGTATTTACTTCTACCACAACTCTTACTGGAAACGCATTGGTATGTCTGTCTCCTAAACCGAGGCTGTGAGCTCCTTGGAGGGTAGCAATAATCTTACAGTCACTCGGTGTCTACAAAAGCCAGTACAGTCATTACCAAACCTATCTCAATAAATTTTGGTTGAGTGAATAAACAAATGTCACATTTTTTCAGGTAAAATGAAGTTTAAAACATAATTAGCCAAACTGATGTTTAAATGTATACTTGCCAAGAACTCACCCACACACTTCTCCAACCATGGCAAAATATACATAATTTTTGCAAATTCTTTATCATCTAGGAAATATATTTTTTCAGTATAAGTCAAAGGAGACTTTGAAAATTTTTAGAAATTAAAGAGTCAAGCACCATTACTTTAACAGATGAAGAAATGGAGGCCCAAGATGATCAAATAACTCTACTACTCACCTAACTGAAAATAATGTTCAGAATTCACAACTCATAGCTCCACATTTCAGCCTGGTCTCATGTCTTCTATTTTATGCCATTTAAATAATATTTAAACGAATTATCCTCACCTAATTATCCTTGCCTAGAAATAATTCAGCCCTGATATTTATAATTAATTCAATATGCTCAGTCTGCATTAAAACCTTTCATTACCTTGTTCTTGAATTTTAGCCAGGCTAAATAGATGCCTCTTCTTGAACTTGAACTGCTGACCTCAGGTAATCCACCCGCCTCGGCCTCCCAAAGTGCTGGGATTGCAAGCGTGAGCCACCGCGCCCGGCCTAGATGCCTCTTCTAAGTCCTCATGTTAAATCAATAGCGCACATGAAAAATCTACCCCCAAATAACCTATTTGCTAGCATCCTGTGATACCAGACCGAAGGCTGAGAAGATATTCTTTTTCAAATTTAGTTAGTTGTCAAACACCTGAGAGCCTACTCTGCAGAAAAGATTGCTTTTTTATGTAGGTGATAACTACTAATACTTAACACATATTAGACATTTGCCCTTAATTGCAGGTTAATAATTCATTAATTTATAGGATTGCCAGATAAATTTGGGCAATATTTGGAGCATACTTACACTAAAAAGTTATTTGCTGTTGATCTAAAATTTAAATTTAACTAGACATCCTATATCTTTATTTTTTAAATGTGGCAACTCAATTAGTTCATCTAATATATCTTGGGAGCTTATTATGTATCAGACCCTTATAATAGAGCAAAGAAGTAAATAAAATAAGTTCCCTCTCTCGTGGAATTTACATTTTACTTAGGAAATTTAATTATTGGTAAACAATGCATCAGGGAGGGATAAATAATATGAAGAAAATAAATGAGACTTACAAATAAGGCAGCTACTTATCATAAAAGTAGGAGACACCATTCACATTCCATGTAAGCAACATGGCAGCCCCACAGGCAAAAAAAAAAAAAAAAAAAAAAAAAAAACCTCAGGAAAGAGTTTTCCAGGCAGTATTTAAGAAGGAGGATGTAGACAGATAATAGAGAATGAAGGTGTTAGGAAATGAAGTTGGAGGGGCAGTCAGAAACAGATTATACAGGTATTGGTAGGCCATAGTAAAACCTTGAGATGTTAGTCTAAATGTTATAAGGAACCATTGGGTGGTTAGAGTGGGAGAGTAATGCAATCTGGATATAAAAACAGGAAAACCAACCAGGAGGCAGGTGTCCAATCAAGAGATGGTGGTGGCTTGGACTCTAAGAGGTGAGAAGTGGTCATCTTTGGGCCACCATCTGCTAATAAATTGAGACTGGGGAACCAAAGAAAGAAAGGAGTGAGCGATGCCCCTAAGATTCTTTAGCAATTCAGTGGATTAAATGCCATTTACCAAGATGGAGAACACTATAGAAGGAGTAGAACTGGAGGAAGGTGAGAAATAAGTTCACTTTTAGTCACCTTGAATTTGAGATGCTTGTGCAACATCCAATCAGACATTCTAAGTAATCTAAAATTCAAAGAAAATTCTGAGCTAGAAACATTACTTGGGTGTAAGCAGCAGATAGGAGCTACTGGAGTCTTGAAATGCAAATATGAGTATAGGTAGAGAAAAGAAGAAATTGAGGACTGAGTCCTGGGTACTTCAACATGTAAAAGTCTGGAAGAGAAAGATAATACAGCAAAGGAGGCTTAGCGACAGTGGAAAGGGGGACTTCATGGGGGATATTTTCAAAGTCAAGTAAAGACATGTTTTCCAGAAGGAGAAAGTGAACAATTCTGTCATGACCTCTTGAAATGAGGACTGAATATTGACATTGACTTTGACGATGTCAATATTGGAGGTCTTTGGTGGCCTGAATTAGAGTTGTCCTTGTGTATTGATGGGGAGTAAGGCTAAATTGGAGTGGTTCCAAGAGAGAACTAGAGGCAAAGAAAGAGAAGATCGCATCTATAAATAATCTTTTCAGGGAGCTCCTATGAAAGGGAGAACTGTGGGATCTCCACTACCAGAAGATGTGGCATCTTGGGATAATTTTTTATTTAAGACTGGAAATGTTACATCATGTTTTTATGCTAATAGAAAAACTGATGATCTAGGAATGACAGTGCTTAATTATAGAAGCAAACACTGTAGTAGGCAAGAGGGGATTGAATGCAGTGCCTGAGGGGATGGTTTGATGTAAAATAGGTACTTTGCTCCTCCTAAACAATAATAGGAAGGGAGGCAGTGGCTATGAGCCCTAAAGGATGTAGGCCAGTGGATTTGGTCAGATAAGGAAGTTCTCTTCTGATTGCTTCTATTTTCTCAATAAAATCAGAAGTAAGGTCACCTACTGAGAATCTAAATTCAGGAAAGGCAAAGGTTTATGGACAGGAAAACTCTCTTCTCTGAAAGTAAGAGAACGATTGACTAGAAAAATGTAGGAGAATTCACATTTCAATGTTTTATCCATGTCATTAACTTTTCATAAGACAGTATGTATTTAGCAAAAAGGTAAAAACACCTGAGGATAAACTAAATTCGACCTGTTCCCATTTCTGAGTAAGCTGGAATGTGAGGTCCATGAGGAAAGGGATTGTTGTCTACTTTGTAAAAAATCACTGTGCATAGAACATTGTAGACATAGTAGATGTTCAAGAAACATTTGGTGAACAAATTAACGAATGAGGAGGCACCGTATCTCTAGCTTTTTGTCGTTGTTGCAGATGGTCTTCACACCCACAAAGTTACCTTATCACCTTATTATAGCACATTTTTTATAGCATTTTCCCAATTTATTTTTTAAAATACATGGCCATTTTTAAGGAAGCATGTTGTGGATTACATTCATCTATTTTTCATTCTTCAAAATATTGTTTTGCAGTATCTAATGGGCAGTTTAAAAGCCTCCTGAACAAAAAGGAGCCTTTTGCCAAAATTAAACAAACTCAAAAGAATGAAAAGTTTGGGTTGAGTCCAAAATTGTAAGCTCCCAAGGAAAATGAATGCACAAAACTTGGGGTTTTCATTTCCCATATTCTTATATTAAACATGAAATTCAAAGGTTCTGACTGAATTAGACCAATTAAAATTTGAGGACAAATTTCCAATGATAAAATGTTCTAAAGACTCTTAGACCAAAATTTTACTAAATAACCTGACTAGCAACTTCATTTTTTTATTTGAATGTGTTTATTTTTCTACAACAGTAAAAATTTTACTAAATCTCAGGCTATCTGAAAATATTTCACAGAAACAAATGGCTCTGAGTATTTATTGAGAACAGAAGATCTGCTACTCTTCAAACACTGGAGAATATTAATCATACTCTTTCTCATAAAATTATCTAATCAACTTAAGAAATATATAAAATGTTGCTAGCAAATATAGAAATGCAAGTAAAAGTAATAAGGCAGCATTTCCACCTATTAAAAAGATAATGAATATCACTATTCATATAGATTTTTCATATTGTTATGATTTTCTTAGAATAAATTTTTCAGTATGGTTAATTGAATGAAAATCTGGAGGCCAGGCTCACACTTGTAATCCCAGCACTCTGGGAGGACAAGGCATGAATCACCTGAGATCAGGAGTTCGAGACCTGTCTGGCCAACATGGCAAAACTCCACCTCTACTAAAAATACAAAAATTAGCCAATGGTGGTGCGTGCCTGTAGTCTCAGCTATTTGGGGAGACTGAGGCAGGAGAATCACTTGAACCCAGGAGGCAGAGGTTGCCGTGAGCCACAATCCTGCCACTGCACTCCAGCCTGGGCAACAGAGTAAGACACCATCTCAAAAAAAAAAAAAGTAAGAAAGGAAATTTGGAAATACATAGCTAAATTATTTCAGAAAATGTAAGCAAAATACTATATTAAAAGCCCAAATTTTAAAACATTCTTCTATCATTGGCTTCTTGCCATTTAAATTTTTTTAATTAATATAGTAAAATGTTCTCTTTTTAGTGTACATTCTATGAGTATGGACAAATGTATAGCGTCATGTAATCACATCACAATCAATGTATATAACAATTCATCACCCTGAAAATGCCCCTTTGTAGTCAACCCCTTCCTACTTAGCTCCTGGCAACAACTGATCCATTCTCTACTTACAATTTGTCTTTTTCCAGAATGTTATATAATTGAGCTTATAGACTATTAAGCCTTTTAAGCCTGGCTTATTTCACTAACATAAGGCATTTGAGGTTTTTCCATATTGTTCCATGAATCAATCTTTATTTCTTCTTTTATCGCTAAGTAGTGTTCCATTGTGTGGTTATACCAAAGTTGAGTATCCATTAATCAGTTGAGTTATTCACAGTCTTTGGTGATTATAAATAAAGTCGCTGTAAGCATTTGCATATGGGTTTTTGTGTGAACCTAAAGTTTATTTCTCTTGAGTTAATTGGCATTTTTCAGAAAAATTATCTATCATATCTATTTTGTTGCATTTAAGTACCCCTGCTACAAATTTAAGTTTTGCCAGGAGATATTAGTACCCCAGTTTGAGAAACATAAGCTTAGGTAAAGGCATATCCAAGATAATTGTACATAAAACTCTGAGCAGTTCATTTAAGTTTGGAAAGTGCTAGAGATACAAAGAAATCCTCGAAAATAAAATGAATTGTGAAGCTTTAAAATATTGAGACTAGTTAATGTGCATTTTTTGTTTTGTTTTGTTTTTTTAATAATGACTCCAACTTTCAAAACTTAACTTTGAATCCTTCTCTTGGTCATAGGGAAATATATAAGAAGACATAAAACTTTTTGAATGTAAATTTCCCAAATAACTTGAAATGTGAATGATCAGTGTTAACTTCCAACAATCTTCTTAATTCTAAAAATAAAATAATAATAATCGTTCCTGTCTACAAGAAGTTTACAGATGCACTGGGGAAGTTTATCTTGTGCTTGGAGAGAGAAATAATCCAGGACAGAAGGTTAAAAACATCAAACACGTACAATAGTTAATCAGTACTGATGGAGTTCAGAGATACAGGAAACTTCATTTGAAGTTGCTGGCTTCTTCTATAACTGGTACACTTTGGAGTGTGAAGACAATTTAGACAGGCTCCTTGCATTGATTCTTTTCTCTGTCCTTGTAAAGAGCTATAATGAATTACAATGTCACCCAAGATAATTAGAAAACCTCTTTGGCACTCAAATAGCAAACTAGAGTTGTCTGTGTATCAGAGTACATGATTAAGTGTCATCTTTTAAAACTGCCTGATAATAATACCCATATGACAAATTATATATGCTACTATTAAATTTAGAGAACATTAACAGAGGAGGTTGAAGGACTAATGAGTCAATCTCAGGTAAAGCCATCTGATTCTATTTGTACAACAGACTAATCAAAGTCAGATGTAGCTAAGTCTCAATTCAGATATAATTTTTTCTTTATCCTCCTTCCAATATAACCTCCTAAGATTAGCCATGTTAATAGTGTTGTGTGTATCACCACAAAATTCTCCGTGCTCAAACAACACAATACTTTTTTATTTTTTATATAACAGAGTTCATACTTGATCTCTAGCTTGCTTTTGTCCCTTAGCTATGTATCCTGGATATCCATCAAAGACAGCAAATACAGATCTAATTCATTGTTTTCAATAGTGATCTAATATTCCATAATATAGGTAAAACAGAGATATTCAACTATTTTCTTTTTGATAGATTTTTTTACTTTTTTTTTTTGCAGTTTTTGTGTGTGTGTTTGTGTGTGTGTGTGTGTATAGCAGATAGTAGTGGGAAAGAGGTCACCACTGCAAACAATACTTCCATAAACACACTTGTGCATAGGAACTACATTCAAAATATTTAATAATTGGCATGGCAAATAAATTGAATAATCAGAACTGATATACAATGAATCAGCTGGTACACCACATATCTATGCATAATTAAATTATCAGCTTTACTTTTTCATTCTTTCTTTTATATTGGTGTTTGCATTTTCATAGTATAGGTGCCCCTCAGACTATATTGTCCAGGTTCCAGTTGTCCCCGATATTATGTATATTTGTGTATCAGGTGAGTATATTCTGCACGTAGGAGGGATGCAAATTGTGGTAGCTATAGAGAAGACTGTGGCACATATTCCCTAATCTGAAACCTCTCTACAACTAATGCATTCCCATAACAATTTTTGAATTGGCTTTCGTGTAATTCCAGAATCTGTCATTCAGGATTATTTTCCAAAATTTAATTTTTATTCAGCTTCCAATTTTTAGTGAGCAATTTAAAAATGCAAGATATCTTGCAATATTCTTTAGAAATTTTCTCAAACTATTTTAGTCCCCCTTTTCAGACTTTTCCTTTTCCATAGTATTCCTGAGAAATAAAATGCCCTTAGCTTGAATCTAATTCTTCTCCTTTGTCTTCCTAAAACAGTCCATGATTGTAAACCACATATTAGAAGAGGAAATATAGCATATCTCATAAACTGTTAGACTTTGATTTATTTGTTACAAAGATGTCAGTTACATATCTCCACATAAATTGAATTTATTTTTTCCTCATCCTTAGTTTCTCTAAATTAACCAAGAAATAGCTCTGAATTATTTTCTTTAAAAAAAAAATTAACAAATGCCCTGAGAGATAGAAACGAAAAAAAATACCTGTGGACAGCATATAAAAGTTAGAGTTAAAAGAGATATTAGACATCAGAAGTCAAACACCCTCATTTTACAGGTAGGGAAACTGGGGTTTAAGAAATTTCAACAACTTATGTAAGATAAAGAGCTAGTGGAGGAATTGTAGTGTACAGAAATTTTGCAAATAAGGTTGCAATGAAATGCTTGATTTGCCAGTTCTTCTTTAAAAATAAATACAAGAGAAACTTTCACAGCTAAACTTGGAGTGTGCCAAATAGTTGCCTCCTAATCTCATGCTTCAAAGTCCAGCTAATCTATGTTTTGGAGAAGGTAGGGGAAATATGATTCAAATGTTCCCATCTATACAAGTCTTATTGCGTTATTTACCATCATCTCTGTTTAAATTTGTTAATATATTACTAGCAAACCTAAAATAGAAATAAATACAGTCACTCATTGGAGAGAGTCAAAAAGCTGCGTTTTCTCTATGCAGAATATATAAATTCAGCTTTCCTAAGTTAGTTAAAAACAGACATTTTACTCCAGAATTACTTAAAATTCCTGCTGATTGAAGCCCAAATTCTTTTTTATGTCGCCTATCTTTTTTCAGTCGTCACCTGAATCCTTGAAGACTTGCATAAATTTTTTCTTCTTCCCAAAGTTTATATCAACTGCCGTTCTGATACTGATGTGGCACGCTAAGTAATGGGAAGAACTTGGCAAAGTTATTTTCATAGAAAGTTGACTTATTAGAACATAAAGCTGTTTTACTAAGAAGTTGTTTTTATCCAGCACAATGAACTACCATAATGTCTGGAACCACGAAGCCCCGAACACGTTAAATTACTATATGCATTACACCTGCCATTTCATGCCTTTTAACTATGGCCATATATAAATATATTTACTTATTTTCTTGCTGATTAATGAAGAATAATATGTCTTTATCAAAAATTGATTTTTAAAGATTCAAAATGTAGATATTGCAATTTAAATGGCTTCGATATAAATAGAACTGACATTAGACTTTACACTGGAGTCTTGGATGTTTGTTTAGCAGTCTCTCTCCCAGGAAGATAGGAGTGGTGCTACTTCTGTTCATGTTGACAAGCTCTAAGAGTCACTATTACTACTGGAGTAACTAACTAATAACTGGTTTTATCTTTCCCATACATCAAGTACAAGTGAATAACCTCCACTAATAATAGCAGCTTATAAACACTGAGTTGCTGCAAACCTGACATACTATTATCCAAAGGTTGCACTCCTATTATCCCCTAATATCTGAAAAATATCACAGCATTGATAATTTAATGCATATAATCTACCTCCTTATAATAACTTCCAAGAAGCACTGCCAATATACTGTCTCATTAGCAACATTGTCACCTTTTCTTAGGATACACAAAATCCATCCATCCAGGATAAGGCCATTTAACACCTCACTGTGGGGGAGGTTGAAATATCCTGCTTGCCATCTGGCTATAACAAAAAAACCCTTCCAAGTTATCAAGCATTTGATCAACTAGAAAATACTATCAGACCTTGAGTAAATTACAAGGAACCATCAACTGCACAGCAACAAATTAAAGTTAGCAAGGCAGAGACCAGAATTGAGGAACATTTAGGTGCAATGGCAGCCTCTGTTGGCTTGGAACTGGGCCAGATGGGAAATCAATCCTCCAAGAACCATTTTCCACATGTAAGGAGCACAAACGACCATATCCTATTAACGGCAAGAAAGGACATTTCTGAAGGTCACTTGTCATTGCAGCTCTTACAGTCGTTCGACAACACAAGCACTGCCTGTCAAACTTGGCTCTTCCTGAGTCTGAAGAATGTTTGCAGCTTTACTTATATGTTTTCGGGAAAACATTTATCCTGCCTCGGGACCAAGTAATTGAAAATATTAACTGCTTTACACCCGACAATGTTGTCATTTTAAGGAAGAGATCTGATAAATAAAAAGCAGAATAAGAGTTTTGTTCAAGAAAGTCTTTCTACACCACAGTTTATATATCATCATTGTAAATTCATGATTAGAATGAGGCAATGGCTTGTTAGATCTCTAAATCCCAGCCATCGCTCACAGCTGTGAAATCTTTAGTAGTATGAAACCAAGATCAATCTTTAATCCATTCGTGCAGTCGGCACAGTAATCACTGTTCCTTTCGGAACACAATTGGCTTCTGCACTTATCTGAGCACCTATTGCTGCCCCATGGTGGCACAGGGGCCACCACAGCAGAGTCCCTTTCCTTCCCCTCAAAAATACTCACCTGATCTGTGTCTTAGAGGCCCTGCTCTCTTCCTTCCAAAGTTAAAACAACAGAGAATTCTTTTTTAAGGCTTAGAAATGATATCTATATGAAACTTGTTTCCAAGCCAATAACGGAAACCACAAAGATTTATAGAAGGTGATTGTTTAAATAACAGTATCTTGTATTTACAGATTATGTTTATATTTTGTTTGCTTTGTGTATATACATTCTATGTATATATAAGGTTATATATATTCATATATATCATTATTATAGCTATATACATTGTTATTTTTTATAAATGTTATATTAATTTTATATATAGTCATGACAGAAGCTGCCATTTCTCGAGCACTTACTAGGTGCTAGGTATATCTACTGCACCATTTAGCCACAATGATTCCATGAGGTTATTTTACAGATAAAGGTACAAGCTAGAGAGGATGCCTCTGGATCTGGATCCGGATCCTGGGAAACAAGGATACATGAAGCGCAGAAAGATTAAAGGAAGAAGAGAATGCAGAGACAAAAGAGGGACACAAGATGAAGAATTTTCTCGCTACAGGTTCTGAATCACTTTCTTCAGTAGGATGTTTCTTTATCTACTTAACCTTCAGAGACGTCAAATTCAAGATCACACAAGAAGTGGCAAAATTCAAAGTTGAACCCAGGTTTGTCTAAATGCAGAGCTTCTCAGTTGTTATAATGGAGATTTAGAAAAAAAATTTGGCTAGAGGACCCAAGAAACTCCAGATCCTGTGCTCAGCCACCTACCTTATCTTCCACGATGTTTTAGTCAGGGTTCTCTTAGAGGGACAGAAAGAACTAATAAGATATATATACACACACACACACACACACACACACACACACACACACACACTAATTATATATAATTATATAATTAGTGAGTATATATATATATAATTATAGATAGATAGACAGATAGATGGGAGTTTATTAAGTATTAACTTACATAATCACAAGGTCCCACAATAGCCTATCTGCAAGCTGAGGAGCAAGAAGAACCAGTCCAAGTCCCAAAACTGAAGAATTTGGAGTCTGATGTTCGAGGGCAGGAAGCATCCAGCACAGGTGAAAGATACAGGCTGGGAGGCTAGGCCTGCCCCTCCTTTTCACGTTTTTCTGCCTCCTTTCTGTTTGCTGGCAGCTGATTAGATTGTGCTCACCAGATTAAGGGTGGATCTGCCTTCTTCAGCCCACTGAATCAAATGTTAATCTCTTTTGGCAATACCTTCTCAGACACACCCAGGATCAATACTTTGTATCCCTCAATCCAATCAAGTTGAAACACAGTATTAACCACTACACATGAGGTCCCTGAGACACTTTTATGCATAGACAAAAATGGCTGGCAAAAGAAGTACTGAATGCAAGCTGAAGTTTTGTGCCTTGGTGAGCTAGACTTGACAACATGGAGAATTTTGTGCTTAGGCTGCAGGTAACCTAGAGGAAAACGCAACTGACTGATGAGTATCCTCTGGGTCCTGAGGAAAAGGGAAATATGAGATGCAGGAATATCAAAAGAGGAAGAGATGGCAAAGAAATGAGCTGCTGCGGGAGGAAGGGCTGTCCTATACATCATGGATACAAATTTTGGTCAACTTTTAAAACAGTTTTTTATCTACTTCTTCCTTTCCTGCCTCTCTTTTCTTCCAATTGGCACTCCTTTTCTTGAGCCTTCATGCTGCCTATCTGCTATTTCTTTTTTTTTTTTTTTTTTTTTGAGACAGAGTCTTGTTCTGTCCCCAGGCTGGAGTGTGGTGGCACGATCTCGGCTCACTGCAACATCTGTCTCCCAGGTTCAAGTGATTTTCCTACTTCAGCCTCCTGAGAAGCAGGGATTATAGGTGCACGCCACCATGCCCAGCTAATTTTTGTATTTTTAGTAGAGATGGAGTTTCACCATGTTGGTCAGGCTGGTCTTGAACTCCTGACCTCGTGATTCGCCCGCCTCAGCTCCCAAAGTGCTGAGATTACAGGTGTGAGCCACTGTGCCTGGCCCCCATCTACTATTTCTAATCTTGACTATACACCTGATCCAAACTTTAACTCTCACACTTCCTCCCATCTGGGGCTTTATCTTCCAAACTACCCACTAATTAGAACTGAAGACTTTAGTTTAGCCTGCTGGGAAAAAGACTCTAAGAAAAACTGTATAGTATGGTGACTGAAAGCAAGTCCTCTAAGCTTAAATTCAGTTCTATAACTTACCACCTGAACTTAAGCAAGATCCCAAACATCTGTGGGCCTCAGATTTTATATCTGTAAAACAGGAATGATAATTGCCGCATTAATCTCATTTATTTGTTGCAAAGATTAAATGAGTTCTTATACGTAATGGGCTTTTAATAGTAGTTGGCACAAAGCAAAGGCTATGGAAGCATTTGCTGCTATTTAACACATAAGGAGGTTGAAACAACTGATATATTCTCTTAACACTCCCAGGGTTATCCAGATTTATTTTAAAAAAGGATGTATATTAACCCCAGTTAATCATAAATAGCAAATTTTTTGTTGTAATAATTAAGTAAAAAATTCAGGTCTTATGCAGATGAAGCATTTCTTATGTAAGTGATGGTGGAAGGAGGATGTAAAGGCAGATATTTTAAGCATAAGATAATATATGACAGACAATGTGTATAAAGTAAATGTTTAATCTGTGAAATGTAAAAACACTTGTAAATATTTGTGCATTTTAGAGATTCTATCCTATTTTTACTTCTAATCTTATTTTCTCTAAAAATCTCCTGTTTTTTTTTTCCAGCAGCTTCCATTTGAAGAGGGAAACCATTTGAGAGACTATGATACAAGATGAAGAGAAACAGGGAATCTGCAGAGGCTGTTTATATGCTCTTTTACATGTAAGTGATCCCCAAGAGAAAACAGGTTGGAAGTTCTAAGCTAGTTGGTAATATCAGCCTTTTCATTCAGTGGTAAGTAAAACAATGTCAGTATCAGTAAAGCAAACCAGAATGAAGGTTTCTGTAAATGCTGACCACTGGTAGGGAGAAGAAAAGGAGAGGGCCATACACAGAAAGGTGGGTGGCTGGGAGCTGAATGTCTAGAATAGAGACCATATAACCAGCCTGAAATGACATTTTAGAGCAGTTCAGTGAAAACCATTCAGGGACTTAATAATCTGGAGAGAAGAAAAAACTTCAGCAGTGACCCCAACTTGCTACATTTTACTTAAATTCAGTTTAGTCATGTCTCTTCATTGTAAATAACTCCTTTAGAATTCCTTGTGATATTTCCTGAGATGCAATAAAATGAATCTTAGAGACATGATCTCAACCTAGATTATAATCATCACTTCCCTTGGGCTCAAGAAACACAAATGAGTTATTTCCTTCCACAGTTACATTCACTGCTGACTCTACTCTCCTTTGTAAAGATGCTGTGAGTCCCTCCATTTCTGCATATTTTTT
>PVKP010010200.1:0-65497 GCA_004027715.1 Plecturocebus donacophilus
TTTCTAGAGTAGTTATAAAAATCTACAGAAAAGATCTTAGGTGAATTAACTTCTGCCAAGGGTACTACTATCTTACTAGGGATACTTGGGGTGGTTTACAAAGTGATCAGAGAAGTTCTGGCGTATGGGATGGCAAATGTGATATTGTCGTTTGTGATTGTGTAGGACTCCCAGAGAGGAGAATCGAACGCTGCTGCATGGTGCTGGCTGTGCAGGCTGGATTTTATACGTGCTGGCTGTGCAGACTGGATTTTATACGGTCCAGTTGTTAGTGAGTTTAATGCAGTGAGAAGGAAGTAGTTTTTTTAAGGCACTGTTTATGGACATAACATATTAAAGTACAATCATGTGCATTTTTGAGCTAGTTTGCACATTAAAACATGCTGTGAATATTCATCATAAATGCCAAGAGAAACAGGGAGATATTTGGTGTTTCCTTTTTTTCCAGGCTGAGACTTTTCCCCCTTTCCTTCATGTAGAACTGGCTGGAATACTTAGTTTTAAAATAGGGCCTTGAGTATTTCAACCAATTTCTTCACTTCAAAAGCACAGTGAATATAAAAACCTGGGTGTCCCATACACTGACAAACAGGGTCATTAGAAATTTATGACACTTCTGCTTTATGTAGGGGAAGAATCTGGTGTTGTATGTATCTCTGATCTGAAGATTGCAATGCTATAAATTTGCTTCTGAGACTTCACTTTCCAGCAAATGATCTTTCTCAGACTGTCCACACCCATGGTTCTCAGACCTGCCCACACATTAAAATCATTCGAGAGATTTAAAAACATACTGAAGTCTAGGTCCCTCTCCCTCTTGGGAGGTGGGGCCTGGGCATGGGTATTATTTTAAGTAGCCTGGGTGGGTTATTAGCAAGGGTTGAAGACTCCTAGTCTACAAAATGTCATCATAACTGTTGATGAGTGCAAGATTGAGGCTCTTGTCTGTACTCAGTCCTCCATAAATGGACTGACTGATGATGATTATCATTGCAACAAATGGCTGTTTGACTGAATTCGCCAAATGCTCAGACATCTGGAAGATAAAACTAATAGCAACCAATGATCAGCTCTAACGCCTACCTTAGAAGCCAGTAATGGTTTGGTGTCTTCCATTTCAATAACGACATCCCGGCATGGTGAGGCAGACAGAAGGGAGGCTGCAAGACAAACAATTTCTTAATCTAAGATACTTAGAGAAATTCAGTGGTGAATATTCTACTCCAAGTTCAAGTTTAACAGCCATAGGGTGGATGGTAGAGTTTATTCCTGGATGAGGCTTAGGAACTAGAGAAGACAACTCCTGAATGTAGACAATAACCCAACAATCCATCACTTTCTCCCAAATATAATATGATTTTAGACATTTTCTAGGGGATTAAAGGGTCCATCACTGTTTTGTTTTAGACAATTAGTCCAGTGCCTATGCAGAAAGTGCTCAAAAAAGAATTGTGTTGGCTGGGCACATTGGCTCACACCTGTAATACCAGTACTTTGGGAGGCTGAGGTGGGTGGACCATGAGGTCAAGAGATCGATACTATATTGGCCAACGAGGTGAAACCCCATCTTTACTGAAAATACAAAAATTAGCCAGGTGTGGTGGTGGGTGCTGTAATCCCAGATACTCAGGAGGCTGAGGCAGGAGAATCAGTTGAACCTGGGAGGCGGAAGTTGCAGTGAGCCGAGACCACATGGGCACAAAGTGAGACTCTGAGAAGGAAGGAAGGAAGGGAGGGAGGGAGGGAGGAAAGAAAGAAGGAAGGAAGGGAGGGAAAGAGAGAGAGAGAGGGAAGGAAGGAAGGAAGGAAGGAAGGAAGGAAGGAAGGAAGAGAGGGAGGGAGGGAGGAAGGAAAGAAAGAAGGAAGGAAGGGAGGGAAAGAGAGAGCGAAGGAAGGAAGAGAGGGGAGAGACAGAAAGGAAGGAAGGAAGGAAAAGAAGAAAGAAAGGAAAGGAAAGAAAAAAGAGAAAGAAAGAAAGGAGGGAGGGAGGGAAGGAAGGAAAAGAAAGAGAGAGAGGGAGAGGGAGAGGGAGGGAGGGAAAGAATTGTATCAGTACATGTCTTTGGACGGTGCAGGAGTAGTGATGGGGAACTGACATTTTTTTACTTCAATAGCTTTTGGGGTACAAGAGGTTTTTGTTTACATGGATGAATTATACAGTGGTGATTTTTAAGATTTTAATGCACCTGTCACCTGAGTAGTGTACACTGTGCCTGATATGTAGTCTTTTATCCCTCCCTCACTTCTAACTTTGGAGTCTCCAATGTCCATTACACCACCCTGTATGCCTTTGTGTTCCCATAGCTTAGCTCCTAAGTGAGAACATACAGCCTACATCTAAAGGAGGCTTCTTTCCTTGAAATTTGTTTGTAAGACATAGAAAATAAAGAAGAGAACAAATGAAATAAGAAGGGAAAGGAGAGGTGGGGGCTATGAGAGGGATATCATTAGGAGAAATACCTAATGTAGATGACAGGTTGATGGGTGCAGCAAACCACCATGGCACGTGTATACCTATGTAACAAACCTGCACATTCTGCACGTGCATCTCAGAACTTAAAGTAAAACAAACAAAAAAAAAAAAAAAGAAGAGAAAGGAAAGGAAAGGAAAAGCAGAGTGGATTATTGCGTATTTCAGGTCTGAGGTTGCAGTGGCTTATTCAGCCCTTGTTCTCAACAGTGTATGCAAAGGGAGAAGACATATGCCCTGACTTTATGTACAATTCCCAAAATACCTGTGACTCAGGATTCGGGGGTTAGAGCAGGCAGTCAGGAGTAGCCCCTGGGCTTACTATATTTGATTCAGCTAAAGGGGGTACCAAAGTCTCACCCTGGGGCAGGGTGGGAGGATGAGAGGTACCTCTCCCATTTATTGAAGAGGCATCCGACAGGAAGACATTTAACAGGCCAGAACCCAGACACAGCAAACTCTGCCAAGCCAATAGAACTTTCTGTTTAACTCACCCTGGCAATTGATTTATAAGACATAAAGAAGGAGAGGCTAGAAACCCTTTTTTTTTTTTTGAGGTGGAGTCTCACTCTGTCACCCTGGCTGGAGTGCAGTGGTGCAATTTCGGCTCACTACAACCTCCGCCTCCTGGGTTCAAATGATTCCCCCACCTCAGCCTCCTAAGTAGCTGGGATTACAGGCGTGTGCCACCACATCCAGCTAATTATTGTATTTTTAGTAGAGACGGAGTTTCACCATATGGGCCAGGCTGGTCTCGAACTCCTGACCTCGTGATCCACCCACGTCACTCTCCCAAAGTGCTGGGATTACAGGTGTGAGCCACTGTACCTGGCCTAGAAACCTTTTTTGGCACATACTATGTGCTGGGTATTGAGCCAAACACTTTACTTACATGATCTCATTTAATATCTCAATAATCCTGTAGAATATGTGACATTATCCCGATTTTAAATATTTTAAAACAAACTGAAGCTAAGAGCAAGCAAGTCACTTGCTTCAGGTGAAAGAACGAGTGGTGACGGGGAGCAAGTAGCCTAGGTTTGGCTGACCCCAAAGCTTGTGTTTTAACCCCACACAGAGCCTGGAGGAACCAGTACGGGGATACTGAGGAGGAGGGGAGACTGACATTTCCTGAGTAGCTGTGATACACCAGTCACTACGGGAGGTCGTTTTAGATCCATGTGGGACCTCTAGACCTTGGAAGCAGTCTCTATAGTTCCAAGATAAGCTCCCCTGCAGATCCTGACAACCGCAACAGTACAGAACAAGACAGCCAGGTGGGCGGCGACACATGAACACACTGAATGCAAGTTCTTTCCTCTAGGATCAGTTCTCTGCTTTACCCGCCTCATGGAAACAAAGCCCGAGGGGCCAGAGGAGAAAGTTATTCCGTGCGCTTCCAACGTTAGGCCATCCAAGTGCCCTCCTCAACTCTTAACCTATCATTCGTTTTATGAAAGAACCAGATTTTCCTTATCTGGGGCTCCTGGAGGCCTCGACCGCACTCTACGTTGATTAGATAGATCACTAGCCAGGCCACATCTGCTTTGGGCCCAGCCCGCCCCTGAGCAATAGACACAAACAGGTCCACGGTAAGGGATTCTGGGGCCAGAGAAAGCGTGTAGCATTTGTACCCTCCGAATGCTTTCATGTCTTTGGATCAACAAACTTTCTCTCATAAATGCAGTAAGAAAAAAATGCCAGGAAAGTGGTTTCTCTCCATTTAGTAACCTCAAATGAAACAATTCCTACAATTTCAATAATCCTCGTTGTTATCAAAAAGGCTGCTCTTTTAGGCACCATCCGTTCAGCATAAAATGTTTTACATGGGACATTTCTTGATAAGCACATGTAGAGTTTTGCTTAAATGTGACTGTGGATGTTTTTTCCTCTTCTCTGAATCAGGGATCCAGGATGCTCAGTCAGACCTACCCAGCAGATGAGTTTCAGAGGCTCTGTAAAGTCAATACACAACCCTTATGAAAGCTTTAATAGAACCCGTTAGTGACACAGCTGCTTAAATAGAAGACATCTGCTTTAGTCTTGAAGCCACCAAGGATCGGCTGAATGAGGGTGTTCCAGCCCTCCCACGGTGTCTGATTTATGAGGCCAGGGGCCTGGGATCTCTTGATATGAGGTAGCCCCCAGCCCCTAACATGGTCCCTAGCACATGGTAAGCTAAAAGCAGGTAACTATTGAACGAGTAATTGCAAAATGCTGTGTCACTAGCTATTATTTATTATGGAAATCTAAAGTAAGCATTATGCCCTGCTCTATTATTTACATATTAATTATATGTGCTAATGAGGTGGGACCACAGATGGAAAGCAGTCTGAAATAAAATCTCCTCTCTCAATGTTCATGGGGTCAGGGAGCTTGCTGTTTTCCCCATCAAGATATTTATCACACTGGACTGCAACTGCACATTTTCTTGTTTGCCTTCCCTGCTGGACTCTTGCCTTGTGCGGGGGAACATGGCTGTCTTGGTCCCCACTGTCCCCAGATATCTAGAACAGCACATGGCAGTCAACAAGCGCTTCCTAACCATTCACTGAAAAGTGGAAGAAATGACTTCATCCCCATCACTGATGTGGGAACAGCTCTCCCTGCTTTGCTACGTGCATGATAAAAGGTAAATAGGCAACATTCATGAGGCATTTAACATTTCCTCAAAAGAAGTCTTACATTCACCCAGGAGCAGGACGCTTCAGAGAGGAATTCCTCAAGCATTCCACCCACCCCTAAAACGAGGCCAAGATTCCAGGCCAGCCCCGCCACTACTAACAATACAACCTTGGGAAAGTGACGTCACCCACTGCAACTCACACTGTTTACTCATCTGTAAAATGTACGTAGACAACGAATCCAGGACTTACCTTGAGAGGGTTTGTAAAGATTAAATCAGAGCCATGCATGAAAAGCCCCCAGAAGACTTGCATGTTACCTTTGAGCTGTGGGACGATATCCTCTTTCCCCGCGTAAGGGTCGCAGCGAAAGCGGTCCAGGCGGTCGATGGTGCACTGGCCAACGACAGGCTTCCGCCCAAACTGCCTGTGGTCGATGACCTTGATCACCAGAGGGGGCATGTACAATTCCTCCTTGGGCAAGAACTGGGGATCACAAAGGTAGGTGTCATTTCTCTTTACAAGACCAGACAAGGGCAGCTTTGAGAAAAATTTCCCCAGTGGACCAATCCAGATTCTCTTTGCCACACAGCCCAAAAAACTCACAATAAATAGTTCAGTTACTTATGTGCTGAGCATGGCGCTCAATGCTTAAGAGCACGGGCTGTCAGCTAGACTGCCCGGGGTCAAATCCTGGTGCTGCCACCATCAATTGCTTGGCTAACCCTTCCATGCCCCCATTATTTCATGAGTAATAGTAAAATTGTTGAATTAAGAGTGCTTAGGATAGTACCTGGCCCATGCTGTGTCCTGTAAGTGTGGAATCACTAACCCATACTGTTTGTCACTGCCCTGTACTCTTTGCTCTGCTCTGCTTCCTCAGAGGGGACATGCACAAGGCTAATGAGCCCAGAGCTTTGGTCATCTACTAGCCAATTTCTGAGCAGACTTTAGAAATGGTCAAGACAAAACTGAACCTCTAAGAGAAATAACTGTGGCTAAGAATCTTTTCGCCTTGAAAATTCAGTGCAAAAATGGATTGCTGCTTTTCCCTTGACTCTCCCGGCTCCCTCTCATGGAATTTGGTGGCTTTGGTGACAATGCCTGATTGGGGAATCATGGGCTGACCTAGGGCCCCACTTGGTATGTGGTTCGGGTGAATTTCTATCTCTGGCCTGACACAGGAATAGAAGCTGGGATCATCTGAGTGGTTTTTCTCATCTCTGCTGACCAAGGCTAGGTTCTAGACTAGAAGTTGGAAAGGGAGGGAGGTGTGAGGAGTGGACAAGGACAGGTAGAGTGGCCTGGGGGCAACCACTTTGGGACCCTGGCTGGGAGCATCACAGTGGCTCACCATCTGTTGCACGATAGGGAGGAGAGCATGGGCTTTGGGGCTGCAGGGACCTATGTGCAAACGCTGGCCACTCACTAGCGATGTCCCCTTGTGTACATTAGTTACCTCTTGGTTTTCCCCAAAGTGGGTATAAGAGGGGGGAAGATGTTTATCCCGCAGAATTAAAGACTAGGTGGACCAAGTAAGAATGCATCTAGCACTGCACGACAGCTGTCACTGTAGTTAGGACACAGTCACTGAGGTATAGAAGGCGTGGCCTAAAACTATGACACTGGATAAACCATTTCCCCTCTTTTGGCCTAAGATTGCTCCTCTGTGAAATAAGAGATTGAAGCACGTGACCCTGGAGTTCAAGAGCACTGTATTGGAGACATCAAGGTTAGGAAAATGACTGGGGTGGGGAAAGGAATGGGAAGCTTCTAGGTCTTCCAACACTTCATGGTAAGAAACTGTCTTTATTTCACCTATTTATGTAACAGAGTAAAAACGAAAGTTTTTTTTTGTTTGTTTGGTAAAAGTTAAGAAATTAACTGCTTTAGGCTGGGCACGGTGGCTCATGCCTGTAATCCCACCCAGCACTTTGGGAGGCTGAGGCAGGTGAATCAACTGAGGCTGGGAGTTCGAGACCAGCCTGGCCAACATGGGGAAACCTGGTCTCTACTAAAAACACAAAATTAGCCAGGATATTCTTTTGTATTGTTGCAAAAAAATACCCCAGCTAATTTTGTATTTTAGTAAAGATGGGTATGGTGGTGCATGCCTGTAATCCCAGCTACTCGGGAGGCTGAGGCAAGAGAATCACCTGAACCCAGGAGGCAGAGGTTGCAGTGAGCCGAGATTGCGCCACTGCACTCCAGCCTGGGCAGCAAGAGTGAAACTCTGTCTCAAAAAAAAAAAGAAAGGAAATGAAATGCTTTAAAAACAGAGAGACTGGGTGACCTCTTCTCGCCCCAGGTATTATGGGATCTGTGATGGAGGGCTGGGAACTGGATCTAAGGCGCTCACATGTTTACCAATCAGAGGGTAGCCTCGATGGAGCAAAGAAGGTGCCATCGCAGGGGCACAGTTAGGGGCCACCAGGGGCATGGCCCCATCACCCCATATACCTTCCCCACAGCCACGCCTTCCCCAGACAGCCCATCCTCATCTGGAGGATTCTGGTCCATGCACCTCTGTAGGAGGTATATCTGGTCCACTCATGACTGGGGGTTAATATTCTGCCCTCATGGGGTTGACTAAGAGCCTGTAATAGATACCTGAATGGATGGAAAGTTTACTGGAGAAATGAGTTAGTACTGCTTACAGATATTTCTGTGCTACTGGAGTTGTTTTGATGCTTTAAGAAATCATCACTACAGTGTGAGAATTTTAGGGGAAAAAGTCGTTGGCAAGCTGAATATAAACCAGGGTTTTTCTATTTGTCAGATTTTGGAAATAAACTGTGCGTATGTACGTGTGTATGTGTGTGTGTGTGTGGCATATACACTCATATTTCAACACACATGGATGATTACAGAGAATCAGTACTGTACCACTTTCATGAAGAGAACAGAACTTGGAAAGTTGGGTGTCTTCTTAAGGTTTTTGATCACCACCGATTCCACCCTTTCTCCTCCACACTCCACGACAAGACTGGGGGATGTGATAGAAGCCATCTGGAAGTTTTTCATATTTCTTAAGCCCCAGGCTAGAATCTAAGAAAACAATTTAAAGAGAGGGGAAGGTAACCCAGCACTTTAAAAATAATATTCAAAATTACTGGCAAAGTCTTTAAGATTAATTTGAACATTATCCTAGTAGGCTTGTAGGTCATGCAAAAAAAGTGGTTTTGTCACTTTCTCCTGCCTGAGCCCCTCAAGAAGCAATGCAGTTAAGAGTGAAGGAATCAAATCCTGGCTGTACCGTCTAATAGCTGTGTCAGCGCTGTCAAGGTAACTAACCTCTCTATGTCTCATCTACAAACAAGACTGATCGTATTATCTATCATAGAGTTATTCTGATAATCACCTGTAAACTTGTTTTTTGTTTTTTTGAGACAGAGTCTCGCTCTGTTGCCCAGGCTGGAGTGCAGGGGCCGCACAAACTAGGCTCACTGCAACTTCCACCCCAAGTTCAAGCAATTCTCGTGTCTCAGCCTCCCAGGTAGCTGGGATTACAGGCACGTGCCACCACGCCTGGCTAATTTTTGCATTTTTAGTAGAGGCAGGGTTTCACCATGTTGGCCAGGCTGGTCTCAAACCCCTGACTTCAAGTGATCCACCTGCCTTGGCCTCACAAAGTGATTACAGGCATGAGCCACCATGCCCAGCCCACCAATAAACTGAACACTGTCTGACATGCAGGCATTTCAAAGTGATAGCCTCAACCTTTGAAAACTCTTAGCAAGACAGCCAGAGAAGGGAAATCTTGGAGTGTTAACAGCTGCTTGACTGGACAGAGGGAAGTCTTGGGAGTAGGCCAAACACTGTCTATCAAGCCACCTGGTTGGGGCCATCAGCCTGTAGCTGACATGTCAACATTGCCCATGGCTCCCATCCAACTTCCATCTCTGCCTCCCTGCCATGTCCCTATCTCTGTGCATATAAAGACTCATTCCCTTCTGGTCCATCTTCCCTCTCCCAGTTCTCCAGTTGACCTGAAAAATCAGAAACCTGCTGGCTCCCAGTAAATGAAGAGTTTAGATGCTCTCAGGAATGCCAGAATTGATCTTTCCTTGTTGCTTCAACAAGCCTTCTACTCCCACAGATATCTCCAGTTTTTGGACAAGTTGTAAAGGAAGTTGGAGACAGCAAGAAAATACGCAGCAGGATTCTGTTTTCTATACAAAGATTCCTGTTCTGCAGTCACAGCTGTTTGATTTGATGAGTAACACGTGGGGGGCAGCATACCTCAATGGCAGTGAGCTGGACCACAGGCCTGATCCCCTGGGGGACCATGTATAGATTTGGTGCTCTTTGAGGGGGAAGAATGGGAAGGTTGGAGCCATCCTGTGAAACAAACATGGATTTGTCAATACCTCCCTTCAGTTCAAGCGAACAGTGGCTAGAATTAACACACATTTTAAGCAGCTGATAGAATACATGAGGAAGAACACAGCAATGTACCTTGTCCCTCAGAATCAGCTCTGCGGTCACAAGAACATCTCCACAGGCTTTGTCCCCATTCATTACTGGGTGCCAGAGAAGTTTGGGTGTGATGTCCATTTCTGAGTTCAGTTTCACCAGAGGAGAGAAAATGCTTCGTCCTAAAAATTCATCTTTGCCCTAGAGAAACAAAGGAATCCTTAAATTCCCCAACAATGATCCCTTCAAATCTCCATCATCCCCAATTTATCTTAGAAATTCTAAATGACCTACCACTTGGTCACTGTCAAAAAGTTCCACGATCACTTTGGGTGGATTCTGTAGAATTGTTTGAGGTTCCCCATAGATTTCAACTTCATCGAATATAATTGTTTGGTCCCACGTGGGATTCAGGGTTGAATGGATGATCTCAGTGGTTTTGCTCCGATGGAGGAAAGAGACATGAGCATATGGATCTAAAACAGAAAGAGAGAATAACAATGGGGCCATGGCTAGAATCGAACTCCCTAGGACCACTCTCTGCAACCACATTCTTTCCCTCTGGATATAATGACTGTGGGCTCTCACCATCTTCCTGGAGAGAGGGTTTCTAGGGAGCAGGGAGTTCCCCATGGAAGGTTCTGGTACTACAGCAGAGACACCTGAAGCGAGACCCTGACCTGTACTGAGAGGTTTCTCTTTGGAGTATGTCCTCACCAAGGGTAATTGGGCCCACAGTTTTTCTCTGCAAGAGCACTGCAGTCGTGGTTGAGGGAAGGCTCTGCAGTCAGATACAACTGGGGTTCAACACCCACCCTTCACCCCTGCTGCATAACTTTGAGAGGAAAATAATATTCCTAAACCTTGGTTCCCTCCTCCATGCAATGAAAGTACTATCTGCCTCACAGTGTTGAGAGGATAAAATGATAAAAGGAATGTTAGCTACTTAGGATAGAGCCTGTCCTCTAGGAAGCATCTGATAAATGCTAGTTTTTATTATACTTGTTTCTAATGTTGATGGTAATCCATTCATTCAGCAAGTATTTATTGAGTGCCAGGTCTCAAGAGTACAAGAGGAACAGGAAAAGCTCAGGTGCTCATAGAGTTTACAATCTGTGACAGCAGAAAACGTTGACTCACTATGCTTAAGAATGGAGAGAAAGCTGCTGGGCGCGGTGGCTCACGCTTGCAATCCCAGCACTCTGGGAGGCCAAGGTGGGCAGATTACCTGAGGTCAGGAATTCGAGACCCGCTAGACCAACATGGTGAAACCCCATCTCTACTCAAAATACAAAATTAGCCGGGTGTGGTGGCGCATGCCTGTAATCCCAGCTACTTGGGAGGCTGAGGCAGGAGAATTGATTGAACTTGGGAGGCGGAGGTTGCGGTGAGCTGAGATCGCACAAGTGCACTGCCTGGGCAACAAAAGCAAAACTCTTTCTCAAAAATAAATAAGTAACATAAAATAAAGAATGGAGAGAAAGCAATGTTGTGTATGGAGAAATAATCTATGTTCTCCTCCATGCTAAATAATTTCATCAAACCTTTTTGCAGTTGCCTGGGGGCTGACCTATCTGAAAAATAACACAGTATCTAGCCTAAAACTCTTGTATAAGCTAAAAGTGCTTGGTTTCTAGAAGTGGAGCCATCATATAAACCCTTTGCTTTGGCCCTGATGATAATTCTTCTATCTCAAACTGCAAGGAATGTGCTTAAAGTATTATGAAGCTTTAATCACGAATTTTGGAAATATTTTTTTTTGACTCTCAGTGATAGAGTGCCCCCTCGTGGAAAATATTTGAAAATGTCTTCAAAGACCACATTGGAGATGTATATTGCAGGGATAATCTTGAATCTGGTCAAATTTGTATGAAAAGGAAACCATTCACAAATATTGGTAAATATTAGTGCTTGGAACATGCTTCAGAATTGATGTGAGCATATGAGAGCGTCAGGCAAATGCTTTAACACGTTTCCCGGTTGGAAGAATAAAGTGCAGTTCAGGGCAAATGGGAAATGGGATTAAGAGTTGTTTCCATAGAAAGCCCAGGGAAGATCTGCTGGGCTTTGAGTTCTGAAGTGAATGCTCCCCATACAGCCTGAACTATCCATGGCTCAGCAGCAAGGACTCAAATCCCCAGGCAGGCATGTTCTCCCCTCCTCTCCCCTCCCTTGCCAATAGCCTTCCTCTCAGAACCAGTCCAAAGCAACAAAAGCAGCTGGGGTGTCAGTGCAAGAGACGACAGAGCCTCACAGTATCGGGTATCTGGGGAGCAGGCAGAGGAGGAGGTTAAAATGAACTCTAAACTGCTCAAAGCCTGGTGCTATAGGCAGACAGGCAAACTTGTCATCTTTTTGATCCCTTGAGAGAGCCTACAAAAAAACTTAAAGGATCTTAACTTCCCAATCAACTCAAGGGTCCAGGGATGAAAACACAGCCATGTATATAAACAGAGATGAGAACTCACTTTCTCGGTGCTTCTTATTACTTAATCAATTAATATCTATTAGTACCAAAGGATCTTCTATGTATCATTTGTACCCAGCAATGGTGCCTAAATGATTCAGTGATGATTTATCTAATGATTGAGCAAGTTTGCTTCCAGCATACAATAATCTCAACATGAAAAGCGTTTTCGTTAGAAAGGACAGAAGGCGTTCACTTGACACATAGAAGCAAAATAGCATGCTATATAATCATGTGTAGTATGAAGATATTTTTCCTTTACCTGAAAAGCTATCCTTGTCTAAAGCCAGGAGGTTTCTGGCTTGATAGACATAGCAGCGCAGATGGTAGATGTAGACTCCTAAAAAACAAAATGACGATTACTTACAAGAAATGTAACAAAAAACATAACAAAAAACCAAAACCAAAACAAACAAAAAGATATGTAACACTGTAAACTGCTATTTTACTGGGATATTTGGGAAAAAAAATACATGTTTCTGATAAATGGACCACCTGAATCTATTATAGTTCCCCACAGTAAAGAGCACATAGAATAGTGATGATGTGTCCTCCCAAAGTAGTTCAATGAGCTGAGATCACGCCACTGCACTCCAGCCTGGGCAACAGAGTGAGACTTGGTCTTAAAATATACATATATATTCTTTTTAAAAAAATACCATGGCAAGCTCAGTGAAAAGTGTGTCAATCACGAAAACATTACCTCTGTTATAAACTAACTGAATGTAGGGTACTGCTTGTCATCACAGACCTTTAAAATGAAACTGGGTCTCCAGTAGTTATAGGAACAGGGCTTTCTCTATTACTTCAGCCCCAGATCTGGGAAACAGTTATCTTCTAAAAGTTTCTGTGACATTTCAAAATCTTCATACTCCTTTTATTATTATATTTCTATTATATAGAAATATATAGAAATTTCTATTATATAAAATATATAATATATATATTATATAATAATATATATTATATATTATATATATCATTATATATTATATATAATATATATTATTATATATTATATATAATATATATCATTATATATTATATATAATATATATTATTATATATTATATATTATTATTATATCTCTCTCTGACACATTCTCTCTCTGACGCTGTCTCTGATTCTCTCTGACACTCTGTCTCTCTCTGACACTGTCTCTCTCTCTCTGACACTCTCTGTCTCTCTCTCTGTCCCTTACACTCTGTCTCTCTCTCTCTCTGACACTTTCTGTGTCTCTCTCTCTGTCTCTGACAGTCCCTCTGTCTCTCTCTCTCTGTGAGATAGCAGAGCTTTGTGATTCCATGCACAGATTCTGGGATCTCTACTATCTGAGTTCAAATCTTGTCTCTAGTGCTTACAAGCCATAAGACTTTGGGCAAGTTATTTAATCTTCCTGTACCTTGGTTCCCTCTTCTGTAAAATGGGGACAATAATAACACCTACCTTATAGGGTTGTTAGGAGGATTAACCAAGTTATAATATGTATAGTTCCTAGCCCATGCTAAGAGCTAAGACCTATATAAGTGTTTGCTAATATTATTGCAGAGTAGGTCTGTCTCAGCCCCCAGATCCTGAAGGTTATTATTGAAACCAACCTTATTTAATTTTTTGTGCCTTTTTTCCTAGTTAAAATTTCAATTTTGGAGGCTTACTAGAGTAAGCACATCTTAGATACACTGTTAAAATCAGTGATTTGACCATGCTTCACCTTAAATATGATATGGTTTTCAACTGTATATTTAAAAACCCCTTTCATCAAGGATGAAAATGAAAGTCATGTTTGCATGAAGAGATTTTTAAAATCATATTTGGTGATTTGAAGAGTTTCCTTGAGATAAAAGTTACAGAAGCAGAATTCACAAAGTGATGTTTAAAATTCACTGTTGGCCAGGTGTAGTGGCTCACGCCTGTAATCCCTTTGGGAGGCTGAGCTTTGTGGATCACCAGAAGTCCAGAGGTCGAGACCAGCCTGGCTAATATGGCGAAATCCCGTCTCTACTAAAAATACAAAAAATTAGCCAGGAGCATGGTGATGTGAGTAGTCCCAGCTACTCAGGAGGCCGAGACAGGAGAATTGCCTGAACCTGGGAGGTGGCAGTGAGCCGAGATCACGCCGCTGTACTCCAGCCTAGGTGACAGAGTGAGACTCCATCTCAAATAAAAATGAATAAAAATAAATAAACAAATAAAACTCACTGTCAAAATTGCAGGAAACAATGGGGGTGTTCGCTCCGAACACAGTGGTGGCGCTGTGCTTCTGCCTCTCTACAGTCTTCTCATCCCCATCTTCTGAAGTGTCTGCCCCCTAAAGTCAATTAACAGCATCAATCAGCAGAGGAGTCAGGAAACACTGCCTAAAAGCAAACCAACCAACCTAGAGGCAAGAATCCCAAACAAATGGAATTCCAGCTTTGTAAAGATGCTATTGTCCAAACACCCCATTTTTTTTAAAAGAGGAGCAAGTCCCAGGATAGCAAGTGACTTCCCTGAAGTCGCTTAGCTGGAAAGCAGCCGAGCAGGAAGTGGGAGCCAGCCCTCCTACCTGCAGTCCAGGTTTGCCAAACCCTGCTGCTGAAAGGGAAGAAAAGAAAAAATGTAGAGGATCAACAGGCAGTAAAAGGATGGGATAAGGAAGAGAAAGAGTAGCAGCAGGAGAATGCAGTGGGCTCAGAGTGCAGAAATACAAAATAGGCTGTTGGGGCATGGCTCCTGACCACTCTATTGTTTTATTTTATATTTTATTTTATTTTTGAGATGGAGTCTTGCTCTGTCACCCCAGGATGGAGTGCAGTGGCATGATCTCAGCTCACTGCAACTTCCATCTCCTGGGTTCAAGCAATTCTCTGTCTCAGCCTCTCGAGTAGCTGGGATTACAGGCACTTGCTACCATGCCTGGCTAATTTTTGTATTTTTATTAGAGACAGATTTTCACCATCTTGGCCAGGCTGGTCTTGAACTCCTAACCTCGTGATCCACCCGCCTCAGGCTCCCAAAGTGCTAGGATTACAGGTGTGAGCCACCGTGCCCAGCCCCCATTGTTTTAGGTCACCCACTACCATTCTCCTATCCCTTCCTTCCACCTGCCTGCTTTTTCCCCCTGACTTCTTTACTGTGCTTCTGTATGACTTGCTCTCTAATTTTGTGAGCTAGCCTTCTGATTTCCTCCCCCTCACATCTGTATATTTAACTTTTTTGGTTTGTTGAACAGTTGCAGTTTCTAAGATACAGTTCAAGGAACTTGTGCCTGGGATGTGCATAGATGTTACCTGAAACAAGGGTTCTGGAACAGATACATGTGGAAAATCCTAGGTGAAGCAGGTGTGTCGGCAGGAGTATTTCTTAAAACACTCCTGTGTTCATGGTCTATTCATTCTACAGGAGGTATTGAGTACCCAAGATGTGTGGCTTTCCCTCAACCTGTTAATATTGGCCGTCTTATGGTGCTGGGGTTACAGGCATCTCTATGGAGTTGGCAGTGCTGTATCTAACACTCACATATTTTCTCTACACCAGGATGATCTGCGCTCTGTCAACCTAATACTTACGAGGGCACCTTCAAGTTTAAAGATGGCAGCTGCACCATGTGTTTCTGAAGGAGCCATTTTTCTCCTCCAGCGTCTGCGGCGAAAGGTATCTGAACTTCGTTGTTTCCAGTGAAATTTCCAGCCAATTAAAGAAGCATATTCCCAACCTTCTTGGTCTTCCAATTCCTCCATGGCCTAAAACAGATGTAAAAATGTTAATGATGATGATGATATTCCTTATATTGATAAAACAGGCCATTTGATCAATCAACAGACACAGAGTATTCAAAATCAACTCTGTGCCAAGTACTGAGCTAGAGCCAGGAATACAGAAAAGAAAAAAACAGACGGGATCTGTGCTCTTGCAGAGCCGATGGACCGTGGGAGTGCAGAGAGAGAAGCAGGTAATGACAGCTCTGTGATGGACCTACCCTTAGGAGCACCTCCTTCAGACTTGGGGTGGGTGAAGCAAGTAGGTTCTTTCTCAAATTGCTTTCTGTTTTCTCACTTCATTTCTACATAAAAATGTTGCTAGTGTGATATAGTTTGTAAAACATTAGTATCTCCACTTTTCATAGGCAGGAAGAAACTTAAATGCCCCCCTGACCTCCCCCGGCAAGGTTTAAATGTTTTGCCTGAGCTAATAGCTGCCATGACTAATAATAGGTGAGAATATATTATTTCTGTAATAACTAATAACAAATTTGTATGCTACTTTTCAGCTTAAAAACTATTGATATACAAGTGGTATCAGTTTTCAATGCTATATTCTATTCACTCAACAAATCTGAGTGCCTACTATGTGACAGGGATCATGTTAGGGGTGAGGAAACAGTGAAGAAAAGATAGGGTCTTTGCCTTCATGCAGCTGACATTTTCATGGCAGTAAATTTTCATGGCAGTTAAATTTTATTTAACTATCTTAAAAGTATGACTGGATTTGATAAATGTAAAATAATATGGAATAATATTTAAGATCTGAGAAATAAGAGCTCCATGTGGGTAATTACTGTTGTTGGGTCTTTTTTTTTTTTCACTTTGAATAAATGTAAAATGCAGGTTAAGCATAATCTTGTACCTGACCCTCTAGTAAAATTAATAGTAGCAGTGAAAGATTTCACATAGGCAAGAGTAAGGTAGGTTAGGAAAAAAGATCAAAGTCTCAGCAATACTCATTAGTAGAGCTGGGCCCTAGCCGGAGCCTTCCAACTGGTGGCTCAGTGTTCTTTCCACTTCAACTTGGTGCTCTCGTATGGAAGGATAGAGTTCTAGCACCTCTAGAAATTTGTCACCCCATCAGAATGGGATAATTAAACAATAAAGATGCATTCATTAAACTAAAGAGCTTCTACACAGCAAAAGAAACTATTATCAGAGTGAACAGGCAACCTACAGAATGGGAGAAAAGTTTTGCAATCTATCCATCTGACAAAGGTCTAATATCTAGAATCTACAAAGTACTTAAGAAAATTTACAAGAAAAAAACAAACTACCTCATTAAAAAATGGGTAAATGACATGAACAGATACTTTTCAAAAGAAGACATTTATGCGGCCAACAGACATGAAAAAAAGCTCAACATCACTGATCATTAGAGAAATGCAAATAAAAACCACAATGAGATACCATCTCACACCAGTCAGAATAGAGATTATTAAAAAGTCAAGAAACAACAGATGCTGGTGAGGCTGTGGAGAAATAGGAACACTTTTACGCTGTCGGTGGAAGTGTAAATTAGCTCAACACTGTGGAAGACAGTGTGGCGATTCCTCAAAGACCTAGAACCAGAAATGCTATTTGACCCAGCAATCTCATTACTGGGTACATACCCAGAGGAATATAAATCATTCTATTATAAAGAAGCATGAATGCATATGTTCATTGTAGCACTATTCACAATAGCAAAGACATGGAATCAACCCAAATGCCTATCAATGATAGACTGGATAAAGAAAACGTGGTACATACACACCATGGGTCATAAAAAGGAATGAGATCATGTCCTTTGCAGGGACATGGATGGAGCTGGAAGCCATCATCCTCAGCAAACTAACATGGAAACATAAAACCAAATACCACATGTTCTCACTTATAGGTGGGAGTTGAACAATGCAAACACATGGACACAGGGAGGAAAACATCACACACTGGGGCCAGGGGGTGGAGGGAGGGAGAGCATCAAGATAAACAGCTAATGCATGCTGGGTTTAACACCTAAGTGACAGGTGCAGCAAACCACCATGGGACACGTTTACCTATGGAACAAACCTGCACATCCTGGACATGTATCTTGGAACTTAAAATTAAATTGTAAAAAAAGACTCATTCATTAGCTCATTTATTTGACTAGATTATTTACTGGGAGCACATTTCTGAGTTAGCAAGGAGGATACTAAGATGACTATGGCTCCATTTTTGCTTCCAGAAGCTCACCATCTAATAAAATTAATGTCATAGCACCTACTAGAGTTATGCATTCTCTGGAATAGAGAGAGTTCCTGGTGTTCCTGTTCCAACACCAGCTTTGTCACTTACTAGATACTTGGCCTAGAGCAAGTCTATTTAAACTCTGTGAGCATTATCTGTAAAATGGGCATAAAATCCAAACTCTAGAGACTATAGGTGATGCCTATTCAGTACCTAGCCTTATACAAAGCCACTGCTATACATGCCACTTACTATGAGTGTTATTGTTCTATCAAATGTATTATTATTCCATTTAAAGCTTACAATAAGAAGGTAAAGATATTATTCCCATTCTGCAGATGAGAAAGAAAGGGAAGTCAGGGTTTGAATCTTCACACATCTTGTTCCAAGTTCCAAGCTACTGCTGCTACTATATTATGCTGCCAAAATAATTTCCGTTTCTTTTAACACCTCTGTAGCAGTTCTCAACATTTAGCCTGCCTCAGAATCACCAGGATGGTTTGCTGAACTACAGATGGCTGGGCCCAGCCCCAGGATTTCTAAATCAGTAGGGTTGGGATGGGACAGTTCTAACAAATTGACAGGTGATGGTGATATTGCCAGCTGTGGTGGGCTCACTTTGAGAACCTCGAGTGCAACCTAATGGACTTGCAAATAATTTTCGCAGAAACGCCTAGTGAGCTGGGACTTTGTGGTCAGGAGGGCAGAGCTCCCCAGTCCAGCTCTCTTCCCTGACTCCTCTTACCCTCGCGGTGCTTGAAGCCGTCTGTGTTAAATCTTTCTTGCGTTTTCGGACCAGCCTTCGCCGTCTGTGAGTATGGTACATCTTCTCTGCTGCGACCCAGGATTTGGGCTTATTATCAGGAGGAATGGTGATTCCATATTCCCAGCCTAGAACAGAGTTTGTGAATGGTTACCCAAAAGAGATGCACTTGCCAGATCACCAAATAAACCTCCAGGAAACATTCAGTCACTCTTTCCATCCCCAGACACTCTCTATTATCATGACTGAATGCGTGGCTCTTTTCATTTTGCTGGGATGTCCAGCCAAACTGAATATAGCCTCGTTCCCATTGAGTTCCTCAAAATACTTCCTTGGTGGCCATGGGGTTCTCCTCTACTTTTACGCTTCTGGTCATTCATGGTAACTGAATGCACTTAAGAATAAAGCACAGTTCAAGAGGCAGGAGAAACCACAGGTGAGGGTGTGGGCTGTGTGGGTGCACAGCCTGGGTTCAAATCTTAGCATCACCACATGTTGGCTGTTAACTAAATAAGTTTCCTGCAAGTTGGTAAACCTGCCTATGGCCCAATTTCCCCACTGTAAAGATAAAACACACCTTTTTATAGGGTTACAGTATTTTAACACTATCAAAATAATATGCAAAGCATGTGGGCCACACTTAGCACATAGTTATTGCCCAATCAATGCTCATGATTATTCTAAGATGTGGTGTGTGCATCGAGATCAGCAAGGAATCCATTTGAGATTTTCTGGGTCAATGTCAGTTCTATGCCGCATGCATAGAGAAGGAAATGAATCAGGTTTTCTATTTTGATAATTCCAAATGCAACTGTTCACTTAATTTTAATTAGGTGAGAAAAATACAAACACCAGAAGTTATGTCAATAATCTGCATTATTGGTGCGTATGATGACTTTAAAGGCAGTTTACAGCTTTCTTTTCTGGGCCAGGGGGCACCTGAATGTGATGTTCCCAGGGAGATTATGGGGTATGGTTAGAACAGAGAAAACCTTGACTGCAGCTCCCTCCCAAATTCTCATCATGGATCGCCAAACATCTCAAAACCCAACCAGTTGGCCCCCATCACCTGATGTTTTTCACTTTTTTTTTTTTTTTGAGACAAAGTCTCACTCTGTTGCCCAGGCTGGAGTGCAGTGGCATGATCTCGGCTCACTGCAACCTCTGCTGCCCTGGTTCAAGTGATTCTCCTGCCTCAGCCTCCTGAGTATCTGGGATTACAGTCTCCTCCCACCGTGCCTGGCTAATTTTTGTATCTTTAGTAGAGACAGGGTTTCACCATCTTGGCCAGGCTGGTCTTGAACTCCTGACCTCATGATCCACCTGCCTCAGCCTCCTAAAGTGCTGGTATTACAGACGTTAGCCATCGTGCCTGGCCTGTTTTTCACTCTTAATACCATCCTGCCCACTTAGCACTTGTCCATACACTTGTCTGTCCTTTGGATTCTACATTTGACTAGTCTACATTTGACTGCCACATGACCCAGCTGCCACAGACCAGCAGCCCCTAACCTTTTTGGCACCAAGGACAGGTTCCATGGAAGACAATTTTTCTATGGACAGGGTTGTGGGATTAGGGGAGGATGGCTAGATTCCCATAAGGAGCACGCAACCTAGACCCCTCTCACACGCAGTTCACAATAGGGTTTGCACTCTCATGGGAATCTAATGCTGCCACTGATCTGACAGGAGGCGGAGCTCAGGTGGTGATGGTCACTTGCCCACGGCTCATTTTTGCTGTGTGGCCCAGTTCCTAGCAGGTTACGAACTGGTACTGGTCTGGCCAGGGGACTGGGGACCTCTGCCGTAGACCAACAGAAGTGAGGCCCTTCCTTCCCAAGGAAACTTCACCCTGATTAACCAAGGCCCTGCTGCAGAGCCCCAATCAGGTCACAGATATACAATATTACCTTTCTCATCCACCGCTCGATTTATGTCATATGACCACGCATCATCCTCCCATTCCCAACCTGGAGGACAAGTCAACTCGCTGGGCGATGCTGCTTTATCACCGTTCTTACAAAACAAAAATAAACACAAAGAAGGGAGGTAAGCCATCATGTCAGTCAGATGCAAAGAGCGAGATATAGCTCCTCCCACTGAACTGTGGCATTCACACCTTAAAACTTAGATACCATCCTAGAGATCCATTTCACTCAGAAAACTCTCTAATCTTTATTTATGCACAACTGCTAGATAAAAATTAGTTTAAACTATCTTATGTTTTTACTGTTAGGGAATAGTATTAGGTTCAATCATGTGAAATAGCTGTTTTTGTAGGTCAAAGTGGTTGAATCTCAGCAATTTCTTATGGTTCAACTTAATATTATGAAATGGTGCAACTGTCTTTATGAGGTGTTATATAGGAAAGAACTCATCAGAGAATGGGTAAAACATTAAAGATACAGGTTTGGAGTTTTTTTGTTTTTGTTTTGTTTATTTTGAGACGGAGTTTTGCTCTGTCACCCAGGCTGGAGTCCAATGGTGCGATCTCAATTCGCTGCAACTTCCCCTCCCGGGCTCGAGGGATTCTCTTGCCTCAGCCTCGATAGTCACCTGCCACCACATCCGGCTAATTTTTGTATTTTTAGTAGAGATGGGGTTTTACCATGTTGGCCAAGCTGGTCTTGAACTCCTGACCCTCTGTGATGTACCCACGTCAGCCTCCCAATGTGCTGGGATTATAGGTGTGAGCCACTACACCCAGCAGATACATGTTTTTGAGTATAGGGAAATGTTGCTGGAGGTTCATGATGTTAATCATACACAACTGAGCAAAATTTATGTAAAATATTGACTTAAGTTGATAAACTGCATAAAACTTGCATAAAACTGAAGAGAGTTATGAAAAGAAAGTTTCTAAGTAAAGAAAATAAAGGTGGCCCATAAACATGGAAAAATACTTATCTTCACTTTAAATTAAGAGAGTGAAAATTGAAATAACAACAGGATACCATTTATTCATGTGGCAAAAATTATAAAGTGGGATGGTGAATGTTTAAGGCAAACAGGCTCCTCATACTTTTGTTGAAAATATGAATTTATAAAACCTTTTTGAAGGTTATAAAATTTTATCAAAATTTTAAATGCATTTAAATGTAGACCAACCAAATCCAAGGGCCTTTCCTACAGATACTTTCAGAAGAGAATAAAAACGTATGTTTAATGATGTTCACTGTTACACTGCTTATAAAAACCAATGACTCAAACCAAAAGCACCTAAATGTCCAGAAAGAGGGGATTAAATGAATTATAGCAGGTGCATATAATCAAACATTCTATGGCCATTTTTAAAAGCTCATAGATCTATATGCATTGATATAAAAAATGTCCAAGATACATTATTATGTGAAAAATACAAGCTGTGGAACTGTGTGTACAACACAATTCTATTTAGGCAGAAAAAAGGAAGTTATATACTTGTATATGAACAGAGGACAGACATCAGTGTTTATCTTTGGGGAGTGGAATATGGATGTGGAGAATTACTTTTGATTTCCTTTAACACTGCTTGGATTTTTTTAAAGACAGAAACAGTTCATGTGTTATGATATTAAAAACTAGGCTGAGCTGGCCAAACTCGATGGCTCACACCTGTAATCCCAGCACTTTGGAAGGCCGAGGTGGGCGGATCACCTGAGGTCAGGAGTTCGACACCAGCCTGACCAATATGATGAAACCCCATCTCTACGAAAAATACAAAAATTACCCTGTCTCTACTAAAAATACAAAAATGCACCTGTAATCCCAGCTACTTAGGAGGCTGAGACAGGAGAATTGCTTGAACCCAGGAGGTGGAGGTTGCAGCTAGCTGAGATTGTGCCATTGCACTCCAGCCTGGATAGCAAGAGCAAAACACTGTCTCAAAACAACAACAACAACAACAACAACAACAAAAACACTAAAAACAAAAACTAGGCCGAGCTTGGTGTCTCACGCCTGTAATCCCAGCACTTTGGGAACCTGAGGCTGGAGGACTGCTTGAGGCCAAGAGTTTAAGACAAGCATGGGTGACATAATAAGACCCCATCTCTACAAAAACACAAAAAATGAGTCTGGCATGGTGGCATGTGCCTGCAGTCCCAGCTTTTGGGGAGGCTGAGGCTGGAGGATTGCTTGAGCCCAGGAATTTGAGGTTAGAATGAGCTATGATCGCACTATGGCACTCAGCCTGGGAAACAGAGAAAGATCCTATCTCAAAAAACCCTCAAACAACAACAACAAACCCTAGTTAGCTCATAATAAAAATTTACCTAAAAAATTCGCACAATCCAAACTATACCATGTACCAACATCTAGTTAAATAGGCCTCATTTCTATTCTAAAGAAAATACTTATTGTGGCACTGGTATGGCTTAAGTTGTAAGAGGAAGACGCTTCAGAACATAAGATGGAGCAGAGGAGAGGGTAAAGCCAAGACAGGTGGCTGCTGGGTTCCCCACATATCACAATGAGAGGTGACAGGTGAGGGTTTCTCTCCGAAGCAGGCTGCTCACCGCATCCGTGTAGGTGTCCTCGGCCGGCTTCCAGTCGCCCCCGGGGTAGCGAGTCTCATTCTGATAGACTTCATCGGTGAACTCCGTGTGACCTGCATCCGCCTCAGTCAGCAAGCTGCGGGGTGAGGAGGGCTCGAGTTACCCAAGGAGACAGCGTAACCCACGGCCCCGGTGACTCCCAACACTCAGGAAGAATCTGCACCCTGGGAGTGGCACCTCCTTGCTTTAACCCTGTTGGTTCTGACTCCAATTTCCTCTTTGTACTAATGGCTTTGGACATTCCTTTGAAGACAGGGTCTGCTGGAACAATGTGACCTAAATCACAGAGAACTCCTTAGATGGGCAAGGTTGCTCCTTCTCAGTAATGAGGATGGGGCCTACGAAAACAGTATTGTGGGCAGCTTCTTAAAGGACCACAGACATCTTCCATGTGTGTTTCAGTTCGGGGCTGCTCAGCGTTTTCTCAATGAAACTCTTGGCTAACAGTTCAGAAGAAAGAGAGCCGTCTCCGCTATTTTTTAAAACCTAGCGGAGACGGTCTCATGAAGCCAAATATGGAAATGTTTATTCCTGGCTTGCTTGGTCTACGTAACACAAACTGAAGGGAGGAGTTTAAGTTTTCTGGAGAGTTCCTAGGTAGACAGCCAAATCAGGTCATTTAAGACTCCAAACTCAGTTTGGGCGTTTGGGAAATCCATACTCTCTCCCATGCCAATTTCCCTCTTGGATTTGGAACTATCTGGACAACGTGCAGAGAAAAGTTACAGGGGCTCCAACTTTGTCTCAAGTCTTCTGCCAGGTACCTACTCAAATGAGGGTTTTTTCCCTTTATTGTTTCTGCATCTTGTCTCTGCTGTATTCTCCCCTAGAATCCAGCATGGGAAAGGAATCAAAAGACAAATAGTCCCAACCATTTACATAAATTGGCCATCACTTCTCTGGGCCTCAGAAAAGGGGAATAAAAGCTCTGGCTGCTACCTCTAGGATTCCATCCAGCCCTGACATGCTTTGACCTTCTGCTTTTTCTATCACAATTTCCCCTATCCTTTCCCTGTCCTCACTAACCTTCCTTCCTTCCAGCCAATTCAAACCCCATTTTCCTTCCCCTCACCAGTCTCCCTCAACTCCCCGCAAAGCAAGCTGCCTGAGTTGAAAGCAGTCATGTGCAAGCTTGTGTGGGTCTTAAGAGAGCAGTAAACTCACTTGCCTCCCTCCCTCCCTAATGCGTATGCAATCACAGGAAATGAACCACAGTGAGACCAAACTCTAGCTGGAAGCCTTAAAATTCAACCTCACAAGCTTATTTCCTCCTACCTCAAGGATGCTGTCAACAGATGGCAAGATAAGGGAATGCTGGTTCTAGGGTTGTTGGCGACATTTAGAAAACAGGCGCTAGTGTCCCCCAGACTCCAGGGGAAGCATGCTTACCACCTTCTACTGTTTATTTCTTTTTTTAAATAATGGCTTTTGAGATGTAGTTCACATATATGGAATTCATCCACTTACATGTACCTTCTACTGTTTCTTGCAGACTTTCTAGCATGACAGTTGAGTACTGGTTTGGGTGCCCATGCTGGACTTAGATTCTAGTCCCAACTATACCATTGACAAGCGATGTGCCTTTGGACAAGTTATTTAATCTCGCTAGATCTCAGTTTCCTCATTTGCAAAGTGGAGATAATACTACTTGTTGGCAGATAATTCTCTGCGAGTCTCTCGCGTTTTTGCACCTCTTGCAAGCCGAGGCACTGACTGCCTTTGTCATGGGCTATCTTCTCAAAGATGTTTCTATGGGGAACACTAAGATAGCGTCTCTCTGCACAGCAAAGAGCCAACCTGCTTACTGTCCATTAAAAAAAATTCCAGTTCCCTAAGGTCAGAGTTCCTTTGCTCCTCTGCTATAATTCAATCTACTGCATGTACAAGTGTCATCTTGCCCTCTTCATGTTACTCTGTGGGAACAGGGGCATGAAGAAGTCAAGCAAATGTTGACACCCTGGCATTGCTACTGCTGTGGGCAAGACCGTTCTTTTATTCTAACCCAGGAGTCACATGCCGGCATCTGTGAAACTATGGCAGGTAACCTCGTTCTCTTGCAAGTAAGGTCAAATCTCAGATCCTTCTTGCCACTACTTCCCTTGTAGGGCTGTAATCAAGATTAAATAAGATGACGCCAGTACCCAGCATACTGTCTGACACAGTCACACATAATAAGTTCTCAAAAATGTTAGTTACTACGTGCTTTTTTGACACGGAGTTTCGCTCTTGTTGCCCAGGCTGGAGTGCAATGGTGCAATCTCGGTTCACCGTAACCTCCACCTCCCAGGTTCAAGCGATTCTCCTGCCTCAGCCTCTCTAGTAGCTGGGATTACAGGCATGCGTCACTGCACCCAGCTAATTTTTGGTATTTTTAGTAGAGACGGGGTTTCTCCATGTTGGTCAGGCTGGTCTTGAACTTCCAACCTCAGGTGATCCACTCGTCTCAGCCTCCCAAAAGTGCTGGGATTATAGGCACGAGCCACGGTGCCCAGCCACCAGGTGCTTTTATATTTGTCTGTCTTCTGGTGGAACACCTTTCAACTTTCTATAAATTTCAATGGACTTAGTCCAGCTCAGTGGGTGTCACATACATAGTATCAAGAATGATGATGGAGATATAATACATTTAGCAATTTCTAGAGAAAGATTTCATTGCTATCCTTTTTACTCAGAAAATGAACAACTTACCTTCTTTCAGGATCAACTATCCAGTCTCCTTCCCATTCCCAGCCTTTTGGAGGCAGAAAAAATTCCCTCTTAAGCTTTATTTTTCCTGTGACATCAGAAAATTTATGACGTCCTACTAATCCAGAAGTGCCCCATTTTCCAAACATGAGAGCTTGATTTTCATACTATTAAAAGAGATAAAATTGGAGAAACACCATCAGAGAGCAAAAAATGAAGCTAGCATGTACATTTTCAAGTTCACCTGGGACTTATGCTAAACAAACACAGAAAGCAGAAAAAAGCTTTGTGCTCAGACGGCATGGGTCTAACTCGAGCTGTTATTGACTGTGCAATGTTGGATAAATCATTCAACTCTCTAAGACTCAGTGTTCTCATCTGAAAACTGAGGATAATGCTACCTCTCCTATAGAGTTGTTCTGGAGTTTAAATGTGCAAATGACTGAGAACATGCTTTGTAAATAGTGATATAGCATCTTAGTTGTTTCTATAATTTTGAATGGCTTAAGATAGTTCTGTGAACCTTATCTTTTAAATACCTATGAAAGTCCTGAGCTTATGAATGAGCAGATCTTATAAAATTTATTTGTAAGTCTACTGCTAAGAACTTGGGGCACATTTTCCTGTAGAAACAATATACAATTAATGTTGCCATTTCCCAGGCAGTCCACACACACACACACAAACATCTAAAACATGAAGGTCCTTGAGTACCCAGTCTTTATTGTACCTAAAAGTTATGAGCCTTAATTCCATCTGGAATGTGGCAAGCAGACCAAGGCCTTTCTGGGAAGCAGGCTGAGTAGCAATGGCAGACTCTGGCTTACCAGGCATTCCTTTCCAAGTTAGAATCTATAAATCTACGACGGTCTGCTTTTCATCATCTCGACCACGGAAAGGGTGGAGATTTGCCAGTGTGGTGGGTGTCCCTGTTTGGATCTAAACTAGAATTTCCATTTGTCTGCTGATGCACCCACTGAGAAGATGATTTGCATAAGCCGCAGGAAAGTTTTTGGCTGAAGGAGAAGGGAGGAGATTGGAGTGGGGGCCTCATTAGGAAACTGGAATCAAGAGGACACAATAGTGCTTGTCTCAGATACTGGCTCTCAGCCTGGAGAGGAGATGCACTTCAGGCAGAAGCTAAAGTACCTGTTATCCTAAAGAAACATGAGACTTGGGAGCGCATGACTCCGACACAGAATGGAGAGCAGGGCTTTCTTGCTGGTCTGCTTGGAAGCCAGCGTAGCTTTAGTAAAATCCAGGCAAAAACCTTGCATGGTCAAGAGGGTATCAGCAGCAGTGGAGATGTGGCTTTCAGGACGGTGGCTTGAGTCAGCAGCAGTGGGGCAGGACAGTAGAAAAATGTATTCATGAGCAAACACATGTGAAGCACCTCAAAGACACCCAGAAATCTCGGGGGGAAATTTTGTAGAATACTAAGTGCTAGTATCAGGACATGAAGGCAAGAAGCAGCAAAATTTCCATTACTATGATTCATGTGCTCCTGCTGGTACTCACAGGTGAGTCACACAGAACAACAGAAATGAGTGGATCATCTCTCTCCATGAGGTGAAGCTCAAGCTTCCCTTTATTCAGGGAAGGATCTGAAAATGGGAAAGAGTGAAGGAAGCCCTGGGCTGGTCAATCATTGCTCAGGGCTGGTTCTTCCAGGTTTAGACCCAGCCACAGAGCTGGAGGGCAAGTGGATGCCAAGAAATCCTACAGGAAGGCAGGAATGAGTCTTTCCTTACATATGCCATGAAGCCCCAACCCTACACAGTCCAGCTGGCTGGACATCAATATCCTCCACTCAAGGCCTCCCTACTGGCCTCCAGCTCACCCTCTATTTATCTTCACCAGCACTTCCCAGCCTGCAAGGGCTTGTTTATGTGTTTCCCACACATTCCACTTTTTTTTTTGAGACGGAGTCTCACTCTGTTGCCCAGGCTGGAGGGCAGTGGCATGATCTCGGCTCACCACAACTTCTGCCTCCACGTTCAAGTGATTCTCCTGCCTCAGCCTCCCAAGTAGCTGGGACTATAGGCACATGCCACCATGTCCAATTAATTTTTGTATTTTTAGTAGAGACGGGGTTTCACTGTGTTGGTCAGGCTGGTCTCAAACTCCTGACCTCGGGATCGGCCCGCCTTAGCCTCCAAAAGTGCTGGGATTACAGGTGTGAGCCACCGCACCAGGCTCCACTGTTTCTTAAAGTGGTCCTCACTGTCACCCCATGTTGAAATAACCTCTGGTGCTAATCCCTAACCTAACCTACATAATCAGAATCTCCAGGGTACCCCTGGGAGTCTACATGCTTAACAGGAGACCAGTTCTGCAACCACTGCAATAGATCGTGAGATCCTTGAGGACAAGCCTTGGCTTCTCAACCACCTTCAGAACCTGGCTGAGTGTATGGCGTGAAGCCACCGCTCCCTAAAAGCCTCAATGGACAGAAGGGTGGATGGAGGGATGGATGGTTGGGTGGACAGTAGGACAGATAAACTGTCATCATTTATTCATTCAATAAACATGTATTGGGACCTATTATGTGCCAGGCACTGTTGAATGACTCAAAAGTAAAACTTAAAGATGGCTATCGGTTTTCTTGCCCAGCAAGCGTATCAGAGCCGCAATCCTGAACCAGTTGTCAGATATAGCAGTGGGCAGCAGGAACAGATTTCTAGATAAGCTAAAATGATGACAGTCTTCTCCTCATTTATTTGAGCATGAAGACCTATCTGTAGAGTGGTATTCATCTGAAAATCATCAGAAGAGACCCACCAAATACATCTAATAATTTAAGTCAACTTGAGTTAAAAATAGTATAAAAAAATCAAAATAAGTTTATTTCTAGCTGTAAATGTTTGTGAACATTGTTTTCATTGGTTTAATTGTAATGAGACTTTTCATTAACTGGATGGATTTTAAACCCAGTGAAGGTTTTACAAATTATCTCTATTGTTTTTGAAGTTTTTGGGCAAATTTTTTTTTTTTTTGCCCCTGGACAAGCCTATCTGAGGCTTCCCCCAAGCGTAAAACGGGTCTTTAGGGATTTTAAGACCCTCTACCCCAAGTAAGCTGTATTAAGATCTGAACCCCTCTCCTGGGTTGGTGTGTGTGCACGTGTGTGCGTGTGTGTGCACATGTGCATGTGTACATGTGCATGTGTGCCTGTGTGTGTACATGCATGTGTGTGCATGTATGTGCACATGTGCGTGTGTGTGCGCATGTGTGCACATGTGCATGTGTACGTGCATATGTGTGCGTGTGTGTGTACTCTATTTAGTGTTCCAGCATCAGGCACCAATAAGACTGAACTTTCTAGCTCTCACAACTAGAACTCTCTAATAGTCAGGCACCAATAAGACTGACTATGAGAGTTCTAGTTGTGAGAGCTAGAAAGGCAGCCATTTTCAGTATTGCTGTTAAGATCGCAGTGGAAGTCGTCTAAGTCATCTCTTAGAATTATCACACAGAAGTATTAATCAGCATTCGAGTGTTGACAATAAAATCTGAAGAGCTCGTGTATATCCCCTTAGGTTAAGATCCCTTGGATGGGATTTAGGGGATGGTAAGGAGGGCTGTGGTTGTTTTTGGTATGTGAATGTTTTCCATGAAGGTGAAAAGTAAAAGTACCCCCCCGCTTCACCAAAGAAGAAAAGATAGGGAAATAATTAAAAGTACCATTTCAGCAAAGACGGTGAAAGTTCCTTCTGCGAAGCTGTTAAACTTCTTCTCCACAGCACTTAAGCCTAGCCAGATGTTCACTCGCAACTCCACAGGTACCTTTAGCCCATTGTTTTTCTCCTGCGGATACTGTGAGATGAATAGCATGTGATGTTACATTCGGCACAGCACAGACTGCGACATGAAGTTAAAGCCAAAGGCAGAGTGAACATCTAATCATGGCTCTCACCAGTCTACTTTTATGTTTGCTTCCACTAAAACATTTCCAGATCACCCTACAGCAAAGATTAAAATCACAATTAAGGCAGGAGGTATCAGTGTGATCCACAGATTCCTGCCTGTCCCTGAGATCTTTCAGGAGGTCCATAAGGTCCAAACAATTTTTCTAAACACACTAACATGGTATTTATCTTCTTCACTGTATTGACACCACTTACACTAGTGGTGCAGAAGCAATGGTGGAAAAACCTCCTGCACTGTAGCAGGAATCAAGGCTGGGATGCCAGACTGGACCTAGTGGTAACAGTAAAAGTAACAGTAATAATAACTGCAATCTCAGTAAAGGAACAAAATGCCAGTTTCACTAAAGAATTATCTTTTCTGTCTTTCCTCATGTGCAAAATAAAGAAATAAATAAAGGGATTATGTTGATCAAGCAGTAAAGATTACTAATTTTTTTTTTTTGAGAGTCTCACTCTGTTGCTGGAGTGCAGTGGCTCGATCTCAGCTTACTGCACCCTTGACCTCCCGGGCTCAAGTGATCCTCCCACCCCAGCTGCCAGAGTAGCTGGGATTACAGATGTGTGCCCCCACATCTGGCTAATTTTTGTAATTTTTGTAGAAACAGGAGTCTTGACATGTTGCTGAGGTGGTTCTTAAACTCCTGAACTCAAATGATCCGCCCACCTCAGCCTCCCCAAGTGCTGGGATGACAGGTGTGTGCCACTGTGCCCAGATAAGATTACTCATCTTATTAAACCTCGACCCTTGAATACATTAATATTTTGTGTGATGAGACAGGAGGCACTCTGCTGCATATTGGCAGATGATGGTTGTCTCAAGAAAAAGCTCTTGTGCAGTTTTTGGAGTTGTAAACTGTACTAGATTTTTGAAAAGTGAAATATCACTTTTACTTAAAATTGCAATTGACAGATAAACGTGGTTATTCCAATTTGACTATGGGGCAGGCATTTTTTTTTAACATAAACAAAGTGAACCTCTCACTCCAAGGAAAAGAACGCTTTATTTGTTGGCGATGACAAAATTCAAGCTTTCAAGTAAAAAAAAAAAGTGTTGGAAAACTTGAATCTGTCACAGTAAGTCTGATAGCTTCCAACACATAAAGACTTTCTGATAAGTGATATTAACAAATGTGATTTAAAACTGATTTTTTCAATATTGTATAACAAAATGTGTCATAATAAGTCAGTGATCTACATACCTCAGTGAATTTTCCAAATGATTGTACATTATGTTACAAAATCACACATGAATGAAAGAGTCATTCAAAGTTCAAGAAAGACCAAGGATTTTAATGTAGCTGAGCATGAAAAATTCATTGATATGGTTTCAGTTTTCACATTGCAATTAACCTTTTAAAAGCTACCACTTGAGTTTAGTATTATATCAAAGATGAATATTCATAATTATCTGAAAACGTTATTTCAATACTCCTCCCTTTTCCAACTACATATCTGTGTGAGGCCAGATCTTCATATACTTCAACCAAATAACTAATTCCATCAGCTTAAATGCACAAGCAGATAAGAGAACCCAGCTATGTTTCTGTTGAGCAAGACATTAAACAAGTTTGCAAAAATGTAAAATAGTCTCACTCTGCTCTGAGTTTTTACACAAAATGTATTTTCTATTAACAATTATGTTAACATTTTATATTAAATATGTAATTGATATAATTTATGTTAATAATGGGTTATTGTTATGGTTAAACCTATAAATATTTTAAAATTTATCAGTTTCAATTTCTATCACAGTAAATATTGATAGGTATAACCCACATAAATCTAAGCTCTCTGGCATCTTCAATCATTTTTCTAAAGTATAGAGGTGTCTCAAGACCAAAAAAACTCGCTGAGTTCAATGGCTCTCTAAACTGTGTAATGAGTATTGACAAAATCAATAAATATATAAAACATTCTCTTAAAAGCATTCTGCTGTTTATCCACTAACTCCTAAAACCTAACCCAGAGAAGATGCCTTTGTCTCCTCTCCCACCCCCTGTGAAGTTTTATTTATTAATCAGTTTGCTTCCACCCACTGCTGAGGTCAATTATAATTGTGGTTCTATCTTAAGTAAAATTTATTCTACCAAGAGACACTTGAAACAAGATAATCACTGATTCTATTTACGCCATCCTGATTAAAGAGCAATGAGTAAATTTATTAAAAGTTAGCAGATATCTCCTTGTTTGAAGAGAATACTCCCCAACTCTGCTTTTTCTCTTCTTAATTGTTATTTCTTTGCTCCAAATCCAAAGAACTCCAGTTGGGGTTGGCCAGACAGATGTCAAAACATATAGATGGGAACTATTCTGATTTCTTTGTTTCTGGCCCCAGGCTCACCTTTGGTTCCCCATATGCACACACAGAGTTCTTAATACAGGGTCCTAGAATGGGCTTATGGGTTGTATGAAGCTCCTAAATTCTATGCAAAATATTAGATGCACATGCAGTGTGCATTTCCCTGGAGGAGAGGGCCCATGGCTTTCATCAGGCACTTAAGAGAGTCTATGACTCTAAATATATTCAGAATCTTTTCTCTAAAGTTACGATTATCAAAATGTTCAATTTGATTGGTTCATCAAATTGAAATTGATTCAATCTATTGCTCATTTGGTTAGAGCAACAGATTCCATGGACCATCTCTACTACTTTCTCTTTCTTTCCTCAACATTCACTAGAATTAAGGGCAGAAAGGCATTGTCTTGCATGAGACATTAGAAGTGAAATATTCATGCCAGAAAGCAAAGCATTCACAATGCCATGTTTATATTAATGTCACAAAGACATCTAAGGAGGTGTCCTTGATCGATAGCCAGCCAACCTCAGATCCACTCTCTGAGAATTATTGCCCCAGAGGGAGGGATCAGAATGGGCTGGAATTGATCCCAATTACCCTCGCCATTCAATGATTAGCAAATGGTACAAAGCAACCCCTTCTCAGGAATACAGCTTTTACATTTAGTGTGTTTCAAATGACACATGAAGACACGTACCTTGAGAAAGATGGTTTGGGTTTTTCCACAGTATTTTCCAGATGCATTCTCACCACTGGTGGAGTATAAGACCCGATGCGCGGGAATTCGTGCATAGGCCAGTCTCTTCTCTCCCCGGATCATCCAGATGATGATATCAGGCATGCTGTTCTGTGGCTGGTCACGAGCATCGGATGGAAGAGGAAGCACAGCCATGGTTAGTCTAAATGGAGAGGGAGCCAGGCACAGTGGCTCACACTTGTAACCCCAGCACTTTGGGAGGCTGAGGTGGGTGGATCATGAGGTCAGGAGTTCAAGACCAGCCTGACCAACATGGAGAAACCCCGTTTCTACTAAAAATACAAAAATTAGCCAGCTGTGGGGACGTGCACCTCTAGTCCCAGGCATTTAGGAGGCTGAGGCAGAAGAATCGCTTGAACCCGGAAGGCAGAGGTTGCAGTGAGCCGAGATCATGCCATTGCACTCCAGCCTGGGTGACAGAGCAAGATTCCAACTCAAAAAAAGAAAGGTGGGGGGAGAGGGACTAAAGACGTTCCATACTGGACCCTCAGAGATCCATTTTGCAAAGGAATCCTTGGTTAGGGCTCTGTCTCAAATTCCTGAGCTCCCATCTTCTAGAACCGTACTGTGAGTTTGCAGGGCCAGGAGGCAGGCTAAGGCTGGCCAAAGGGAAGGGTGAGAAGCAGAGGGGCAGCCTCGCATGGAAAAGCCCCTCCTTCTCCGCTCTGGGAGGTATCTTAGGAAATATTCCATCTTATCTCAAGCATCATTTGAAGAAAGCCACCAGCAGCAAAGGGTTACAGATTGCATGTATTTTATAGGACATAGAGTCTCTGGCTCACCATCCAATATTTGCCAAATCTGAAATATTAATTTCATTTTCAAAAACCTTTTTTTTTCTGATTATAAAGGAGATAATCCAGCTTTCAGGACTGGATATTCAAATGTCCCTATTGGCACACACTGGTATAAAAAGCTCCTTCTCCTAAGTCCACTATAGAACACTGTGAAAGCACCAAAGCATACAAAGTAGAAAATTAAATTACCTAAAATCCTGCATGCTTTTTCAGGTGTATTTCTACCCACAAATATATGACCACCTACCCAACCCTCTGATTTCTGAGAGACAGGAGGAGGAGTCTCCTTACTTCCTCATTCTTCCAGTCCACCAAGGTTAGTGGTAGCCAGCATTTATCCAGTGCTTACTGTGTGCCCTCAACTGTGCTAAGCCCTTATACCCATCATCTTTAAATCTTCACACAACAAGGCTAAGTAGTAAGTGCTATGTTTATCTCAATTTTACAGATGGGGAAACTGAAGCTCAGAGAGGTTGAATAACCTGCCCAGTGTTATACATGGTAGAACCAGGACTCAAATTCAGGTCTTCCCAACCCCAGCCAAAGCTGACATTTTAATCTTCTGTACTACAAAGATCATTCCAAATATTCTCCAACAGTACCGTGAAAATGATAATGATTTGTCCACTTTTGAAGACACTTCCAAGATCACCAACTCAAAATTCTTCTCCGGCCCTGATTCCAATAACATTCATCCATTCACATTCTCAGCCCAGTTACTCCTTGATTTTTACAATCTGTCAGATCTGCTCAATATCCCAGATGACATAGCAGATTCTCCTTTTACCACCCCTATTCTTGGTGCAATTTTGCAGAGCCCTTCTTCCATATCAGGTGATGGCTGTGTAGTTTAAAAGTCCTTACCTCTTCAGTCAGCTGCATTAATTTATCAAGCCAGTCCTCAATTTCTGCCAGTGTGGACTTCACATCTGTGGCTTCCGACCTCATCCTCACAGCTGCCTCGTGTATTTGGGAGAGAGATCTGGACCGCAGCTTTCGGATCTGAGTATCGAGAACTGTGACATTGGCTTTTCCTTCTGTGAGAGGCAATGTATATCTAGAAAAAGGAAGAAATAAAGAAAAAGAACCAGACAATGTGAAGAATAACCTAATTTTAGGCTTCAGAACTGTCAAATACATTTATGTTTGATTTCCCTCTTGCAACCTCTTAACTCAATCTACAAGCGTTGCCTGGTTGATGCTGGAGTTGAATGTATCTGGCATTGCCAGAGCAGACCTGCCAGTCTCTTAATTTTCACAAAGGAATACAGGGAGATTAAAATCCCAAAGCTATGTTAGGTCTTAGGGTTTAACTACGGCCCAAGGAGTCACTGGAAAGAACATGGAAACAGTGGCAGCTGAGAGGAACTAGCTTTCCCATCTTTTGCTTCCTAAATCATTTTACAGACCCACAAAATGATGGAAAAGGAGGGAGGTTAGAGACCATTTAGCTGAAGCATTCTTAACTTAGGGAATCCTGGGCCTCTAAGCAGCCTACGGGTGGGTCTTAGAAGGTCTGTAAAATTCTGGAACTTATAAAGAAAACTATGTCTATCTGTGTCCACGTGTAGTGTGATGTAATGATGAAGAAGATAGACTTTGAAGCCAGCGACCTGGGTACTAACCGTGGCTCCATTCTCTACTAGTTCTATTGTCTTGACCAGCCACTTACTTTCTTGTCCTCCTATTTTCAAATGTGGGACATAACGTTTTAGGGCTGCTGTGAGAAGGAAATGAGTTGATGTATGGAGAGCATGTAGAATAGTTGCATTGCAAAGTCTAAATAATGTCGCCATCCTCATCATCATCTCATCATCATCTCACTATCATCATCACCTCATCAGATTCTCAAAGGGGCCCATGAACTCCAGAAAGATTATGAACCACCTGTGTAGGCCGATTCCCCATTCAATATGACAGCCTGGATGTGTTGTGATGAGACCCCCAAGGGTTATTGAGAACGGCTGAGCTAGGGCCAGAATTAGCCTTCTGCTGCCAGGCCCTCCCTCCCACCATGGCATCTGGTGGGACACAGGGTGAGGTTTTCACCAGTTTCAGGAAGCTCCGTTCACAGGGTCCCTAGAATTCCCACTCACTTGAACTTCACCCAATTCTTCAATGAAGAAAATCCTGCCATGACTTCCCTTAAACACTGAATATCCTGTTATATAAAGTTTAAAAAGATTCCAATTTGATTCCTCAAAACCAGCTCATATCAGAAGTATAAACAGATGCCTGTGACTTGCTCTGCAAATCTTTTTTTTTTTTTTTTTTGAGATGGTGTTTTGCTCTTGTTGCCCAGGCGGAACTACAACGACGCGATCTCACCACACCGCAACCTCTGCCTCCTGGGTTTAAGCGATTCTCCTTGCCTCAGCCTCCTGAGTAGCTAGGATTATAGGCTTGCGCCACCACGCCCAGTTAATTTTTGTATTTTTAGTAGAGACGGGGTTTCTCCATGTTGGTCAGCTGGTTTTGAATGCCTAACCTCAGGTGATCCACCCACCTTGGCCTCCCAAAGTGCTGGGATTGCAGGCGTGAGCCACTACACCCAGCCTGGTTTCGTAACTATGGTATTGGATTTGAAGGGTTAAGTCCCCAGAGTGATTCTTTGAGGCAAAAAGCTATCTGGAAGTTGTTAGTTTAAAAGTCACACTTGGGGCCCTGGACAAACAGATGTTGACTGTGGAATGTGGTGCAGGAAGACGGGCTGAGTTGGCAAACCCAGCTCTGGGCATCAGATGTGTCATTTCACCTCTTTGGGCCTCTGTTTTCTCATTTACAAGATAAGGAGACTGAAGGACATGATCCCTGAGGACCCAGCTCTAACATTTGGAATTTAAACAAGTGCCCCCAGCAGTGCTTTGATTTTGGCTGTGTTTCAATTACCTGGACACACCACTAGGCGGCACAAGAAGACAAGGTGGCTTAGGGTGTTAGCCCAGCCTGGGGAATAAAGGCCTTTTTGCCTGTGGAAAGCATTCAATATGCTTTTCTTTCGGAACTGCCCTGTCCACTGCTCTATTAGCCAATATTTAAAATGAGTTTGGAATGAATCACTTTCTCCTTTGATTTCCATCTGCTAAAAGATCTGAGCTGTTTCTCCAAGTCACAGTTATGAAAGGTCCTCTGGTTCCAGTCAAATCTACTGGTTTCGCCTAACAGAGGCTTGGTCACAATGTTCATTAGGCATTCAGTAAAAGAGCAAATAAAAAGGCTGCTTCTAAAAATATGTTTATGAATTAGAGATATTGTTCCGAATGGTGAAATCGATGCTCCACCCCCAGATCGCATTCTCCATGGGAGCCAGAAGTCACCCTTCTCCAGGGGAGGGGTCATCCCTGGGTTGATGGGAAGCTGAGGCTCCGGGCTGCCTGTTCCTCCCCTCCCCATCTCTTGCCTGAGGCTGTCTGAGACGTGCTTCCTGGAGTGGGGCCTCAGCCTCCCAAGGCTACTTTAGAACTGGCACCAAATCAGAAAGTGGAACTCTTCCTGGTGGTGATTCAGGCACTCCTCCCAGTGAGGGCTTTTACAAAGTTTGAATAACTCAAAATCACTTTTTAGACAAACACCAGAAACAATTTTACAGGCTTTACAGTCTTAGAATTTCAGGGAGGAGAGCATGGATGAAAATTTTGAGATAAGGTCACTGTACCTCGTGTCTTCTATAATTTCATCTATCAACTTCAACCACAATTCAGCCAACTGGTTTGCAGGAATTTTACTTTGTACCCCTGATTTTAGAGCCTCTATATTTGACTGCTGAAGAATTTGAAAAGAGAGAAAATAATTGATAATAGTTCATTATGCCATTATATCTTTTTATACAGTTTAACCTTTGAAACCATGTAAATATTTTTATATAATCATAAAACCAACAAAATGCAACCAGAAAAGATAGGAGAGGGAATCCCAAAGTGGAATAGAACCAGAAATGAAACAGACCGAATTATATTTCAGACAAATAACATAATTACACCAAACTAACCCAAGTAACCTTGAAACACAATATTTTGACCATGTACCCTTTGTTAAAAGGCAAAAAACAAAAACAAAAAACAACAAACCCATAAACATATTGAACTCTAATTAGTAGGCTTATTTTTCACAGTGGTTTATCTACAGATTTTAGGATTGAACAAAGGAGCAAATATATTGAGGATAACGCAGGCCAGATTTCTCACTGTTGGAGAAGAAAGTTACAGATACAGAAACAGGGAGGACTAGAATAAACTTTGTGGTATTGGACTGGAATTGGAAGTATCTTTATGAAGTCATGGCTTTTAATATATTGATAGACATGAAAATAAATATACACATATGTGTGTGTGCAAATTCATTTGCCGAGAAGGCCTAGAAGCAATGATATTTCAGTAGTAATGAGCACTCTAGTACTCAGATCTTGTTTCTAAAATGCTATTTCCCACTAAAAGGAAACGGAGCTGCTTGAAGAAATGGCAATTTATGGGCTGGGGCAGAAAAAGAACAAGATAAGCCCAGAACATACGGTTCTATCCCACTGAGCACCTGCCAACAGAGAAGCTGAGGGAGAGCCTACCATGAGTGTCAAAAGTCCTAACCAGGGAAAGCCACCATCCTGTCCAGATTAGGCATCTTAGTGGAGAGAGCTAATAAGAAGAATCAGGATGGGCCAGGTGCATTGGCTCGCACCTGTAATCCTAGCACTTTGGGAGGCTGAAGTGGGCAGATTACTTGAGGTCAGGAGTTCAAAACCAGCCTGGCCAATGTGGTGAAACCCCATCTCTACTAAAAATACAAAAATTAGCCAGGTGCGGTGGTGTGCACCAGTAATCCCAGCTACTCAGGAGCTGACACAGGACAATCACTTGAACCTGGGAGGCGGAGGTTGGAGTGAGCGAAGATCATACCACTGCACTCCAGCCTGGGTGACAGAGCGAGACTCCATCTCATTAAGATGGAAAAAAAGAACCAGGATGAAAAGTATTGAAGAACATCTCAAACCTAATTATAATACAGGTGCAATTAATTCTCCACCAATGCCTTTGAGATGTACATTGCATTTCAATTGCAACTTTATTTTAGGGACAGTTATGATTAAGTCAGTTTAAACCTATAATTATCCTCCCAGATTGCCTTTATAACATAAAAGAATATTTCAGATTTTGCCAGAGTTTTAGATCAAGTATACTCCTGAAACCCCGTATATTTGGATCCAGCCCTGGTAGAGAGTAGATCTTTAAAATATTAATATTAATATAATTTGGAAATCAAAATATCAATGCCAGAAGGATTTTATCACTACCTGACAGGAGTAACTTAGTACTTTTTTTTTTAGACGGAGCCTCACTCTGCCCAGGCTGCAGTGCAAGGGAGCCATCTTGACTCACTGCAACCTCTGTCTCCCGGGTTTAAGCGATTCTTCTGCCTCAGCCTCCTAGTTGCTGGGACAGGCTCACACCACTATGCCCAGCTAATTTCTTTTGTGTTTTTAGTAGAGACAGGGTTTCACCATGCTGTGCCAGGCTGGTCTCTAACTCCTGACCTCAAATGATCTGTCCACCTTGGCTTCCCAAAATGCTGGGATTACAAGCCTGAGCCACTGTACCTGGCCCAAGTAACTTAGTATTTTTCACCTAATTAGAAATATCCCAAACATGTCCCCTTTCTCCTCACCAATCTAGTTAACCAGTGTCAACTAGACGGATAATCACAGATATCATGTATATGCAGTTTTCACCAAAGGAAATCCCCAACCTCCAAACAAAAGAAGCTCCTCTAGTCTGCAGCAAGAGTGGAATGTTGCAGACACTGGTTCCTCTAAGCTACCTCTTCCTGCAGTGGAGATTTCCAATGCAAAGTTCTAAGAGTTTCGTATTGCTGTTGGAATGAACCATTCTCCACACAAAAATTATGGCAGAAGCTATGAGTTCCTGCTCTACCCTACTCCTGCCTTTCTCATCCTCCCCTCTTCCACAGTAAGAAAACTTTTATCTGGGCATATGCCTGCCCAGGCATAAGACTATACATTTTTCCAACTTCCCCGGAGTCACATGTGGCAGTATGACTGGATTCTGGCCAGTGGAAAGTGAGTAGAAATTAAGAGTTTGACTTCTGGATCTTTCCCTTCAAGGGAAAGGCCTGTGTCATCTTCTCCCCACTGTTTACCCCTCCTCAGGCTGGAAGGCAGATGTAGTAACTCTTCATGCAGACATTGGTAACTCTTCAGTGATGGCAGAGCAAATAGGGGGTAAGAACCTGGGTCCCCAATACCACTGAACCTCCATATTAACTTTGGACCATCTACCGCCACTGTTCCTAGAGACATTGCTCTTACTTTATTGAGCACTGTATTGAGCACTGTCTTGTGTTACAGTGGCCTGGCCTGCATCCTAACTGATACCTAACTCACCCTGCTTGGAGAAAAGGAAATGCAGAAAAAGAGGAACTTACCAGCCGTTCTGCCATAACTAAGAGAGTGTTCACTGCATCCAGGCGATGACTAATATCCTCCCAGTATGAAGTCAGGGTAACAACTGGCTTGGTGTGGGCCCAAGGCAAGTAATAATAGAAGTTTCCTGGTATAAAACATTGGGGGTCAGTGAACATTGAACACTTAAAATAGCATGTTTATTAAAGAGGTGTGCAGACTCAGCTGCTGATTAATCCACAGGCTTAGGGAATAGCTTGAGGTGGTCTGGTTCTTTAGTTTGACTCAATTAAGCAACTGAAGATTAGGAAACTCTTTTTCATTCAGTCTGTTCTGAAATTTTCTCTGAGACACCCTAGTAAATGGAGCTCAGCAATCTCAGGATCTTTCAGTGATTTAGGGCCATGCATTTGAACATCAAAGACGGTTTCCTAACATGGTAGCAGAAAATACAGATGGCATAGGAAGCTAGACTGAACATGTTAGTTCCTAAAAACTGTTATTCTAAATAAATGTTTTCGTTGGAAGTGGGGCAAAAGAAAATAATTTTCTGTTCTTTGAAGGCTTTACTGTGATTAAGAATTGTTAGCTGATGTTTTCTAGGATGTCTTAGATTTTAAAACTGCTTTAAAAATTAAGTTAAACTCTGGCAATACTGTTGGGAAATTTGATCAGTATTCCTCTCTCCCTTTTCTGTAACTCTCAAACCATTTATCGACAGTTTTATTGAAGTTCTCATACTTTGCTATCTATTATGATTTATTTTATACACTAGAACGTAAGCTCCTTAAAAGCAGGGACCATTTCTCACCCATCTTTGTTCAAATACAGCTATTTAATTCTCACATCAACTCCAGAGAAGAAGAAGAAACTGAGGGTTAGAATTAAGTGATGTGGTTAAGGTCACAGGCTGGTGAGTAACAGAGTAAATCGGAAGCATGACTTTCCAGGACCTGAGCCACAGTTCCATTCACTTCAACTACTCAATCTAAGAAGGATTTAGGGCTTGGAAGGGGTAGGAGCTGCTTTGCAGAGCTCAGTACTTAGCACAGTGGCCCTCTTGGAGTTTTACATGGCAAAACCAGCGTTAAAGCAGGGCGGGGTGAGGGTGGCATTGGGGCTCAGCCTCTGGCGATGGGACCTGCAGCTTCTTGGGTTTGACCTGCCTGTAAGGTGCCTGAACCCCAAACATACTCTCTTCCTCATTCAACCTTTTCCTTTCCACTAACCACAGGCTGGGGAGATTGGTGCCAGAGGGAGGACACAATGCTTGCTTCCAGTCCCGTTGTGTACCCGCTGTAAACGCGCAGAGGAGAGAACGGTTAGTGCCAATCTTACCATCAAATACAGCACGGCTGTATTGAGTTGTGGACGCCAAAGGCTTACAGGTGGTGTCAAACTTGTTGCCATAGTTCCCAATGCTGACTTCAAACTGAATGGCCTCACCCACATCTTGCAACATGGTGGCTGAATGAAACACGGCAGACAGGCTGTACTTCCGCCTTCGCTGGTATTTCTATAAAGCATGAGCAGATGTAAGGTTCAGTGAAAGATCTTTTGTCCTTATTTACGGATTTCTAGCAGATGCAATTCTAAACCTAATAATTAGTGTTGAATTAAATGGCAGGGGAGAATATTCTTGGACCCAGCAGCTCCTCTTGCACTCATACAAGTGAGCAAAGATAGAAGCACTAGGATGTTCCTTGCCATATTAATTGAAATGAAGGGAAAAAAATAAAAACAATACACATCTTTCAGTAGGCCACTTGTTAAACAAATTATGTTACATCCATGAAACAGAACGAAAGTTCATAAAAAGACTTAAATAGATCTATATATGCAACCATGAAAAAAAGCATATTTTGGGGCTGGACATGGTGGCTCACACCTATAATCCCAGCACTTTGGGAGGCCGAGATGGGTAGATCACTTGAAGTCGGGAGTTCAAGACCAGCCTGGCCAACATGGTGAAACCACATCTCTACTAAAAATACAACAATTATCCGGGCATGGTGGCGTGCACCTGTAGTCCCAGCTACTCGGGAGGCTAAGGCATGAGAGTCGCTTGAACCCAGGAGGCAGAGGTTGCAGTGAGCCAAGATTGTGTCACTGCACTCCAGCTTGGGTGACAGAACGAGACTCCAGCTCAAAGAAGAAAAGTATATTTTAATTAAATCTGTTGAATAGATATTTTAATATTGGTGTATTCATCAAGAAGGTTTGGAGGAATATAACTCAAATTGTTAAGAGTAGTTATGTTGGAGAAGGTTGAAAGATTATGGCAAACTTTACTTTCTAACTTATACATTTTTAATTATTTTGAATGAAATATTAATTTTCTTTTCTTTTTTTTTGAGACAGACTCTTGTGCTGTCGCCTAGGTTGGAGTGCAATGGCTTGATCACGGCTCACTGCAGCTTCAGCCTCTTGGGCTCAAGTGATCCTCTAGCCTCAGCCTCCCGAGCAGCTGCGACTACAGGTGTGTGCCACTGCACCTGGCTAAAGTATTAATTTTCTAATCGGAAATAAAAATAAAGATTTTAATGTCAGATATAAATAAAAATTAGTGAAATTAGGTAAATTTATTTTAAATCGAAATGGAAATCAAACCTTCCTTTCCTTCTTTTTTTCTTTTGAAATTACTGGTTTACTAAAAGAGTTGAAGACAAGGCCAACAATGACCACAGTGAGCACCTGGCAGCCTAGCAGAAAAGACCGTGAGCCCTTCCAGCCTTCCTTCACAGGCACAGAAAATCTCTTGGCTCCATATCTTGCCCCACAGCCTTGCTCAGCTGGCATACCTCCTTCATTATGAGTCACATCCCCACAGATCTTCAAGCACTTTGCCTTCTTTTGTCAAAGAACTATGCAATGGTTTAGGGTGCTGTATTTCATTATGTCCTATGTGTTCTGCCATGCAATACTGTCCACATCCTGTGTCTCTTCTAGAACCCTGTTGGTACCCAGTCTCTGCTTTCAATTCTTTTAGCTCTCTATCCAGAAGTGGAATTAAAAAAAATTTTGTTTTTTGAATGGAGTCTTGCTCTGTCACCCAGGCTGGAGTGTAGTGGCACGCACGATCTTGGCTCACTGCCACCTCCACCTCCAGGGTTCAAGAGATTCTCCTGCCTCAGCCTCCTGAGTACCTAGGATCACAGGCGTGAGCCACCATGCTTGGCTAATTTTTGTATTTTTAGTAGACATGGAGTTTCACTGTGTTGGCCAGGCTTGTCTCTAACTCCTGACCTCAAGTGATCCACAGGCCTCAGCCTCCCAAAGTGCTGGGATTACAGGCATGAGCCAGTGTGCCCGGCTGGAAATTTTAAATTTTTGAGAACTGTTTTAAGAACTTCTGACAGTGACTGAAGTTGTGGTCTTAAACTCCTAGACATCCTTCTGTTACAGAGTCCTCATTTTGGTTACGGGAATTTTTGACATGGTGTAATAGAACCTTCCAATAGGGTTTTGTCAAATCCCCTCTAGGCCTCAATCTTTCTAAAAAGTCTTTCTAAAACATTGGTTTGCAACTTGAGCTGCACATTGAACTACCTGAGGAAGCTTTCACCTGGGCATTGTGAGTCTAAAAGCCTCCCCAGCTTAGTCCACTGTCACCTTGGTAGACGGGGGTTGGGGGTGGATGCTACTTGCCAAGAGATCTGCTTAACTACTCACAGCTAAGCCTTCGGTCCAGAATGATGTGGAAATGCTGTCTTTGAGTTTGAATTGTGTCAAAATGCAAAAAGCAGGAAGTTATTTGGATTAGTCAGAACTATATACAGTACAACTTCTTTGTAAACCACCTAGGATGATAGAAGAAAAGGGAAGGAGCTAAAAATAGGAAACATCATTTGTGGTCTGCGTCAGGGCCCAGGAGCAAATGACCAGTATTTAAGCCAGAGGCATCTGTTAAGCCAGGGGCTGCATAGGATGGAGAAGGTTCATGGGGAGGCTCGGAGGTGGGGCGGGAACTACAGGATGATGCTCTAGCTGGGCCGGGTGGCCCTGCAAGCCTCCGCATAGCCAGGATTCCATTAGAACTCCGTGGGTGCTCTCATGCAGGGCTTGCAAAATGACCCACAGAATCCCTGATAGGAACCTTGCCATAGAGAGTATGAGCCCTAAAAGCAATAGTTTGGGCTTCTGGTCATCAGCACATTTCCCAGCAGAGAGGGGATACAAGGTGAGCAAGCTGCTGAAGATGGAGCAGCTCCCTGGATCACTGCGCAAGCTCGGACTCCAGGAGGAGCTCCCTACCATCTGCTCACCTGCCCACCTGCCCCAGAGCCAGCTAGCCTGGATTCAGGCAGCTGAGAATTCTGCTGTCCCCATAGACTGTTCCCACTTCCTCTCTGCCCTCAGGGCACAGAGAAGTAGAGAGAGGAAGGAACAATAAACACCAGAGAAAGTGCAGAGCCTGGGATAAGACTGCCTACGACGTGGATAATTAAAGCACATAAATTGTAGTCTATTGGACTCAGGTGGGGGTAGGGCCTTGGGACGCTCTTTCTGATCACCAGTGGCTAGCACACCCTGTAGATGAGGTGGTATAAGGTAGAGCCTCAGCAGTCGATGTGGAAAAGGAGGTGATTTCCGTCAAGTAAGATAGCAATAAGGGCTAAGAGTTTTTGAAAGTGGCTATGGGCCGGGCGCGGTGGCTCATGCCTATCCCAACACTTTGGGAGGCCAAGGTGGGTGGATCATGAAGTCAGGAGATTGAAATCATCCTGGCCAACATGGTGAAACCCCATCTCCACTAAAAATACAAAAATTAGCTGGGCATGGTAGCGTGTGCCTATAAGCCCAGCTACTTGGGAGGCTGAGGCAGGAGAATTGTTTGAACCAGGGTGTCAGACGTTCCAGTGAGTCGAGATTGCACCACTGCACTTCAGCCTGGTGACAGAGAGACCCCCTCATCTCAAAAAAGAAAGAGAAAGAAAGTAGCTGTGGACACACAAGGCATGGGGCATTAAAAGTCAGTGACAAGGAGATCAGGTACCAATGAACACTGCCCAGCATGCCACCTTCAGTGTGTTTACTAAAGGAAGCTGATACCTGATGGAGCAGGAGGAAGAACCTGAAGGGCTATTTCTAGCAATACTTGCGAGCTCTTAATGTGGACCAGACTAATGGGAGATGTCAGGGAGATTGCAGTTGAGTAGGAGAGAGAATGCAAGTGCATAGAATGCTCCTCCTGAAAGGTGGAGACTTTCCTCTCAAAGAAGGAGACAGGAATGAAATCGGTGGGGCTCAGGCACCGGACCACAGATGTTCCAAACACGTGAAGCCTGAGGATTCCAGAACCAACAGTTTTGGATGCTAACCTCCTGATATAGCTGTCATCTGGGGGTCAATGAGCAAGGCCACATTGCTCTGGGGAGGAAGGGAGTTTCTGTTAAAGGGCGTGGCTAGTCTCCCTAAGGATCATCCTGCAAAGGGGGCAGATCTAACAGGCAGACATCAGACGACTGGAGGGAGAAGGCCCTGGCTTGCTGGAGAACTCATGGCAGTTGGGCCTGGACTCAGATGAAGATGTGTTCTGGGCACCGCGGGAGTCTGGGGAGAGCACGGAGAACCCAGCCTGCCACGAGGAGTCAGGCTGGGAGTAGACAGGAAGACTGACTCTCAGGGACCCAGAACACCAGTCTGACCCCATGAGCTCTGAGAATAGCTACATTTCACAACCACTCTGTCACCCGTTTTACTGTATTTTCCTATTCTTATTCCAAAAATGGAAAGTGAAAGCTTTTTTAAAGTTGCTGTTTGGTTTCTGCTGTAGAGTGGGGAAAGCAGGGCAGGGCCTGTCTTGTGTACTTAGAATAGAGGGCATCAGCAGCCTGGGGCAGCTGGGGCCCTGGAGGTGATTTGCAACCCAGCCTAGAGGGCCATGGGCAGAGGGCATCAGTGAGCTGGCTGCGCTGGCAAACAATTCAGATTTGTGCAACACACGGGCATCGACCTGGGCTTCTCAGAAGTGGTTGGGGAAGTCGGCTGGGAAGATTTCCTGTCTTTAAGGAGGAAGTGGGGTTCACAGCCACTGCAATGTGAGCCCTCAGCATGCCTGCCCTCCTGAGCTGGGAAGCCTACTCAAACGGAAATGAGTGGTGGTGGCACCTATAGCTCTTGGTGCCACCAAGAAGTGGCTGTTATGGCCACTTCCCCATGACCCCCAACACCAGTTAGCAAACAGGTCATTCAGTTTTTGGTACCTGTGCTCTTGCCAGTTTTCAGTAGGGTATTAACATCTCAAGGGATGAAGCAATCCATACAGGGCTGTTGTTGAAACATCCAGATGAGGGTGTTCATTATGAGCTGGGCTGCCTCTGACTCCCCCAGATGCCCCCTTAGTCCCTGGAGGTCCCCTTTTCTATACCATGCATTATTCACATTCTAACATTTACCTCAACAACCAGCAGGTCATCATTTGAAATGGGTTCAAGCTTTTTATCTGGTGGTGTCTTCTCAAGAAAAGTGGTTAATTCAACCAAGATCCTGCCTCTGTAAGCAACTCCTTCCCCCTGAAAGGCAATAACCCAGGATTATTCCTCCAGGCAGCAACAGCAAAAAGCATTCTGTGTCTCTAGTCAGGCTAATACAACACAAAAAGTTTCTCCTTGGTTCTAACTTTCAAAATCAATCTGTCGGCCACTTTCCCAGCTGGATTCAGGTCTCTGGTGTTGGAAAGAAGAGCCATTGGTTCTAGGATGGATCTCAGAGAGTACCTTGGGATGCCAGGGCTGAAAAAGACCTTAGCTATGACCAAGGTCAGAGGCCTTCACACCATGCTCTAGCTCCAGAAGGAGTTTGCAGAGGCTGGGAGGTGGGGGTGGATGAGGCTCGAAGTCTCCCTCACCATATTTCAGCCGGGAGGCTCTGCATTTATCTGTGTTAACCTGGTTGCTTTTCTCCTCTTCTCAAAATGGGGAGGCTGCCATGTTGGCAACCAGTGCAAGTCTCAGAATAGCCAGGAAGTAAAGGAGGAAGATGTAGGAGGAAGATGTTCTGGGTACAGCTGAACATGTGGATGAAGAGTGGATACTCCTCCCACCATATCCAGCAGGGCCTGGCAATAGAACCTTCTTGGGAGGAAGGGAGGGCCCCCACCTCCACAGCCAGTCTTTCACCTTTCCCCTCTCAGGGCTTTTTCTCTCTAGCTTGGTCCCTTTCTTGAGCCCTGGGAGATACCTAAAAGACATTTGGCTTCTGTTGTGGTAAAAAGAACACTTCCCATCTCTGGGTTTGCACATCCTTGTCTGTGAAATGAAAGGATTGATTAGGTCAAGGGTAGCAAGGAGTTTCAGGGGCATGTCACTGCCTAGTGCTGGGTAAATTCCTAAAATATGATGTTGAGAAGAATTCCAAGGCAGCCCAGGGGCTTATTAGGAAAGAGAGCCAGCCGGGTGCGGTGGCTCACGCCTGTAATCCCAGCACTTTGGGAGGCTGAGGCAGGTGGATCACAAGGTCAAGAGATCGAGACCATCCTGGCCAACATGGTGAAACCCTGTCTCTACTAAAAAATATATAAAAATCGGCTGGGCGTGGTGGCACGCGCCTGTACTCCCAGCTACTTGGGAGGCTGAGGCAGGAGAATCGCTTGAGCCAGGAAGGCGGAGGTTGCAGTGAGCCAAGATTGCGCCACTGCACTCCAACCTGGCGCCTGGAGACAAAGCAAGACTCTGTCTCAAAAAAAAAAAAAAAAAAAAAAAAAAAAAAAAAAAAAAAAAAAAAAAAAAAAAAAAAAAAAAAAAAAAAGAGGAAAGAGAGCCAGCATTGATTATTGGTGTCTACCAGAAGCATAGAAGTTGGGGGAAATGGCCATTGGCCAACCCCCAGTGAGATGATCTCCACAATCTCTTCCTATGTTTGCATTCTAAGTCTTAGAAAGTATGAAACTTCTATCCTGCAATACTTGATCAGACATTATAAGAAGAAATAACCATATTAACCAATGCTCATTAATAACAACCTTAATGGAGAAACCAACCTTTCCAGTATTCAGCTCATCATAGGGGTCTGGGAATCCTGTGTACTCTCTGGGGCTTCCATAAAGATTCAGATAACAAGGTCCAAATGTTGGAACAAAGCCTACCTCTGTTTCTCCTGTGTTTACTGAGAGAGAAAGAAATGCCACCATTAGATATTAGGCTTTTAACATTCAATCTATTGAAATAAATATTAGTTATTAGTTATTAGTGAGACTATTTTCCTCCATTTTGTGAGTTAGTTGTATTAATGCAGGTTGTAAACACCATGAGGCTTGCCATATCTCTCTTTTCTTATTGCTACATAAAATAGTAAATAAAAACATTCGGGGGTAGTGCAGGTAAACTTATTTTTATAAAAAGATAATGCTATTTAAATAAAAGAGCAATTAGACTTTGAAGTTGATCTCCACGTTTTTTCTAAGTGGGCATTGTATTAAACACTGTATTAAACGTTGCCAATTGGGGTAAAAGATTATATTGTTTTGGGAAGTCACTTAAATGATATATTATATGCACTTTATTTATTTCTCTAAAGTGTCATTTAATCTTCAGCAGTTAGTATAACTCTGGCAGATGCTGTTAAAAATACAAGACATTTTAAATTTTTACATGTAATAATGAACTGCCTGCCTGTGGTTGTGAGACCATGTGATATTCTAAGTAACACGAAGATTTCCATTCATTGCTTTCTATCTCTGCTGGTCATCTGATACACTCCTTATTTTTGCTACCTGGTCTTAGCAAGACAATTCCTCAATAAAGGGTACTGAGGGCAATGTAATTAAATCGCTGAAAGTGGGGAAACTGAGCGAGGCTGGGGAAATATAAGAGCTGCCTTCAATAGTCTCAATGGCCCCCGTATGGGAGAGGGATGGTCTTGTCTCCAAAAGCAGAGTGAGGACCGCTGCTATGAGCTACAAGGAGATCAGCTTTGGTTCACTCGATATAAGGCAGAACTTTCTGTGAATTAGAAATGACAATGTAAAAACGGATATTAAAGCTATGGCACCGTAGTCATGTCACATTATGGATGGGCAAACCAAAGCCCACAGAAGGGACGTGACTTGTCAAAAGTCCCATAGGTTGGCAGATTTAGCCCCAGATCTTGACTTTCAAAGCTCAGACAAGGACACCCTCCACTACCCCATCCATTCCTTTGGTCTAATCCCACCTCTCCTCCACCTGGTTCCCATGAGTGATTGTGTTGTCTGTCATGTGTATTTGCTTTTCGTTAAAGATCCCCAGGGATTGAAACACAAATTGTCAATAATGATCCACTGCACATCAGCTTAATGCCAGGGTCTGAATTATTTCTGTCCAACAAATCTCTTTTCTGGTGTGTTAGCCTTTTGTCTTCTTTTGAATTAACAGAAGGAATCTTCCTTCTATGCACTCACATCTAAATATAGGCTCCTAGGAAAACGAATTCTAGGCCAGGTGAGGTGGCTCATGCTTGTAATCCCAGCACTTTGGGAGGCTGAGGCAGGTGGATCGCCTGAGGTTCAGGAGTTTGAGACTAGCCTGGCCAACATGCCAAAACCCTGTCTCTACTAAAAATGCAAAAAAAAAAAAAAAAAAAAAAAAAAATTAGCCAGGTGTAGGCAGGTGCCTGTAATTCCAGCTACTAGGGTGGCTGAGGCAGGAGAATCACTGGAACCCAGGAGGCGGAGGATGCAGTGAGCCAAGATCATGCCATTGCACTCCAGCCAGGGCGATGAGTGAAACTCCGTTTCAAAAAAAAAGAAAACCCATTCCCTCATAAGCTAAGTCTCTTCTTGCCTCCAAAGTTTCTTAATCCGTTTAATGCACAGTGGTCACATCAAACTTCCCTTGCTGAAAAGCCTACATAAAATAAAATAAAAATCCTTCAGCCTGGCCATCAAGGATTTCTTCTGATCTAGCTATGACCCACTTTCCAACAGTATTTTCCATGCCTCTTTTACTGTTTGGAATCCCCTTCGTGTTTTGGGGATAAAATATACAGCAATTACAAATAACTACTGTATTTAGTTTCTAGAACCCTACATAGCTGCACATCTCTGTGACTAGAGTATCACTTTTCAGGGGGCGTGGCAGGATTTCAGTATGTTTTATTTTGATTTCCAACTACTGGTTCTATCATGTGACACAACTACATGCGTATTCATTGATTGGTTAAACAAATGAATAAAAGAATAAAGTGCTTGTGCATCTGCCAAGTTCACTGCAAATCTAAGGACTACTTAATATTCATATAAATCTGATTACAACAAAATAGATTTTTTTCCTTTTTTTTTTCTTTTGAAACAGTGTCTCACTCTGTTCCCCAGGCTGAAGTGCAGCTGCGCCATCTCGAGTCACTGCAATCTCTGCCTCCTGGGTTCAAATGATTCTACTGCCTCAGCCTCCTGAGTAGCTGGGACTACAGGAGTGCGCCACCACGACTGGCTAATTTTGTATTTTTTAGTACAAATGGGGTTTCACCATATTGGACAGGCTTGGCTTGAACTCCTGACCTCATGATCCACTTGCCTTGGTCTCCCAAAGTGCTAGGGTTACAAGTGTGAACCACCGCACCCAGCTTCTTTTTCCTTTTTTTTTTTTTTTTTTTTTTTTGAGATGGAGCCTTGCTCTGTCACCCAGGCTGGAGTGCAGTGGCACCATCTCGACTCACTGCAACCTCCGCCTCCCAGGTTCAAGTGATTCTCCTGCCTCAGCCTCCCAAGTAGCTGGGACTACAGGTGTGTGCCCCAGGCCCAGCTAATTTTTTGTATTTTTAGTAGAGACAGGGTTTCACCAATTAGCCAGGATGGTCTTGTTCTCCTAACCTTGTGATCCACCCACTCAGCCTCCCAAAGTGCTGGGATTATAGGCGTGAGCCACTGTGCCTGGCCCACAAAACATATTTTTTAAAGCAAATAAGAATTGGGCATTGTGTCAATTACGTAATTATGTGATATCACTTTATATTTGCATACAGTTTCAGAGTTTGCAAAGCTTTCCCACATGCAATATCTCTTTCCCCTAAGTAATAGCTCTTTCCCCTCTTACCACAACCCTGGGAGATTATTGTGGCAGGGAGAATCATGCTTATCTGACAGATAACCTCTCTAAACCTCAGCGTCTTCATCTATTAGGTGAACAGCAACATCTGCCCTAGGAGAGTTGTGATGGTCAAGTGTGTGACAATATTGAGCAAACTTGCAAAAAATGACGAGTTCTGTGCAAAGCAAAGGACATGTTATGATCCCTCATTTTCGGAGGAGGAGGAGATCTTCAGGGTGCAAAGTGAAAAATATTCAGTGTTTTCCAACCTAGAGATTCATGTTGACATTGGGGGAAAGTTACTTGATACATTTCAGAACAATTGATTTAGTGCTCCTTATCTCTACCTACAGAACACAGACAATAACAAAAAATGTTACATCTCACAATCAATTATTTGCAATAAAGCCAAATACCATGGTGTACATTTAGCTGAAATCATGGGACATGGAGCAAAGCCTGGTTAGCATATTTCTTTTAAGGTTAGCCATGCAGGACAACCATATAGCACTTACACAAAAACTATTACTCTAGCAAAACTGTGTTGAGACAGCAAAATGTCAAAAAAAGTTCTAAAGACAATTGTTATATTCTTAATAAGATAATATTAGCTAGCAAGATCTAACAGAAAGCAAAATTACAAAGCATAAACCTGTATACGATGCAGCCCCAGTTCCCGAAGATGAGAAATCTATATAGTAAAAATACGACTGGTTAAACAAGAAGAACACGGGCATTATAAAACAGACATTGAAAACGTTAATGAAATCCAGTGTCAGGTAAGTGATTTAGCAACACCAGAAAAATCCCAAATTCAGACCTAAATCACATATGACCCTTTTGTAATACATACAGTTCTCATTGGTTAAATGCAAAATGACCCCAGATTTTGTGACAACGGGCAGAACCACCACACATGAATAACTCAATTTCACCCAGCCCCAAGGCAGCCAGAAAGCAGAAGAGCTAGCTTGCCAGGGACAAACGGAGCCTGGTGAAGTTACCAGCACTTCACATTTTTAATAAAACATTTACTCATCTTAGGGCTTAGTTGGGACCAACATTAGAAAATCCAAGTAAATATAGCCTGAGGCTGTATATGCAAAGGCCTGGAGTTTACTGCACATTATTTGGTTGAAAGCATGGTTTGTTTCTTTGTAGGAGGAGGGCAATGTTGATAGCTCATGGTTATTTTAAGGCCCTCTAACCCCATGGTCTGCAGGGCCTGCAACGAGGGGTCTCAGAGACAGAAGCTAAAATTGCTTGTAGCAATTTCTGGTTTTAGTTCTTCTGGATGATATCACCATGTCACTAAGCAAAATGCTACGTCAGTATTTCTGAATAATCATCTTTAGATATTATTTAATGATTTCTCATGAATAATGGATGGATTTCAGTCATTTTTACCCTCCCCCCATACAGTTACAGCATGATTTTTATTTCCTCTGATGGTCACCTTTGTGATTCCATCTATAGTCATATTTAGATTCCTGACTTAAAAAGAAGAGGCTATTAGCGCTTCTGCCCTACTCCTCATCTCTATCTTCCATACTTTCACACTGTAATGGGTGATGGCATTTACGCTTTGTTCAGAGCTTTGGCTGTCGGTTAAATTTTAAAAATCAAAATACAATAAATAGTGCTGACATTCTAGCGACCACATAAATATTACTCTCTGCAGAGAAAACGAAAGGGCCGTGATTACGTTTCCTTCATTGCAGCTCGTGTCATGATCACCAAGCTACTCAGCAGAGAACGTTCAGATGGAATCTCTTTCTTACCCTCTACCATTTGCTTAAAATAATGCCATGTATAACCTTTTATGTATTTATTTTTTCAGGATGGAGCCTTGCTCTGACACCCAGGCTGGAGTCCAGTGGTGTAATCTCAGCTCACTACAACCTCTGTCTCCCAGGTTCGAGCAATTCTCCTGCCTCACCCTCCCGAGTAACTGGGATTACAGGACCCCGCCACCATGCTTGGCTAATTTTTAATATTTATTTTTAGTAGAGATGGAGTTTCACCATGTTGGTCAGGCTGGTCTCAAACTCCTGGCCTCAAGTGATCTGCCCTCCGTGGCTTCCCAAAGTGCTGGGATTATAGGCATGAGCCACTGCACCCGGCCAAATAACTATATTTGTACTATATCTCCTTTGTTCACCACCATGTCTTCTGATTGCTTTTTTTTTCTTCTTGAAGGAGGAAATCTATATGTTCTTCACCATATCTCTAATAGCTTCTTCACCTTCTCTCTAGTATCTAACACAACATATAAAACAACCAGGTTCTTATTTATGTTTTCCATTGCTTGGATTAACAATGTTTTTTCAAAACCTATAAAAGGCTGTAAACAAGATAAGGATGAGAAGAACCTTGAGTTCCTCAAGACAAAATTTTGTCTCAAAGTCTCTCACTTTGTTTCGTGTGTTTAATCTCTCAATATGTTTAATCTATTGGCAATTATAAGAATTTTTGTTTTGGTCACAAAAAAAGTTGCTTGTATTACTGGGTTAACATTAATTTTTTCTCGTATCATCTTAACTTCTTTCCTTCATTCACTGTTACAATTTCTGGCAGATGCACAAAACCATAATGCCAGGTACAGGCAAGTGCTTCTCAAGAAGTGTTCGGAAAACAACAGAAGGAACAATGTGTTGGCTACCAATGCGTGTGAGAATGAAAACCAAATCCATATTATCTTAGGTAGTGAGGATTACATGATTCATTGGCATCTGACCTTACTGTTCCTTCCAAGGGAATCAGTTGAAAAGGTAGTTATATTTGGGTGGACTTGGGTCACTATCACTCTAAAAAATAAGGTGCTAGCTCCCTGTATTGACACAAAAATTTCATAAAACTGCTATTGGGAAAAAAAGTTTTGGACGGGAGCAAGAAAGCTGAAAATCTTCAAACTGTTAGTGGCTTCCATTCTTAATTGTTTTGTAGGCCATCACTAAAACATCATTGAAACAGTTCACAAGGTTCATCACACTTGGCTTCTAAGAAACCAAACCTATTGCAAGGTGGCTACCCCAGTTTATTTTTTTTCTCCAGAAGTTCTGTATCCAGTCTTACTCCAGATCTGTTGAGTGACTTACCTTCCACTTCCCCACCAGAGGCAGCAATTTTGGACAGGTGTAGATACGTTGTTCCAACTACATCATTTTTAGTAAGACGGTCCCTGTGTAAAACAAAATAGGTTAAGGGTTCCATCAATAAAGATATGTCTTCATTTCAACAATTTTTAAAAAGTTAGAGCTGGAAAATACCCCAGACTTCAGAAATAATAATCATGTCCAGTGAGCTTCAAACTTTATTGTACTTAGTGATCAACTAGAAACTTCTCACCCTCATCTCCTGCCCACATTTTTAATTCCATAAGCCTAGAGTGGGGTGAAGAGTTTATATTTATGAGTATATCCCAATTGATTCTGATACAGATGGTCCTCCAACCACCCTTCAGAAACACTGATCTAGTGAGGTAATTTATTCTGAAGTTATGAAATTGCAATTTTACACAGAGGCCAAGGGATGTGCCTATGGCCACACTCAATACCATTGCCATAAAATTTATTATCAGCACATTACATAATTATGATAGTGCTGATGATCATGATGATGGTAATGATATTTGCCATGTTTCCACTCTCAGGGAGCTAAGGGTGCCAGTTGAATGCTCCATCCAACTAGGACATTCCAAGAATGGTCTCATTACAGCCAATCAGTGCTAGGAGGCGGATCTAGTAAAAATTCCATCTGAACATTTCAAGGACTTTTCCTTGCCCTCATTGAGGTAGTTTTACCATTTTCTATTTTAGCAGTAACAGTGAATTGCTCTTAGAATGTTTTGGTGATTCTTCCCAAGAAATGGTTGACTATATTTCCAAAGTCTATTCTGGACAGCCTAATGATATTTAAATCCATGATTTCTTATCTTGGGGCATTTTCAGATCACATTCCCCTTCTTTTGTTTATGAGCAGTTGAACCGAAATATTCAAAGCTTGTTGTGCAATAACACTATTATTAAATTTTGTTTTAAGAAAACACCCAGTTCCAGGTGCAATTTATCCTTTCCTCTGGAAGGAAAGCAAAATGCCAGAAAATAAGAGTTAGACCATTCAGAGTAATGTTTCACAGTAACCCAAATGTTTAATTCTTTAATGTTGAATTAGATGTGTGTCTATTTTCAACTCACCAGTCATATATTGTTAGTTTTATTTTTTCACACACTGAAGGAAACTATAAAAAAAACAGAAAGAAAAAAATAGTTATTTCTCAATAATTTAGTAATTATTAAAATAGTCTTACTTTTTCAAAAAGAAAAGAAAGTCAAACCTTGATCTGAAGATTGATGACCTGATTCCACTCAGGGTTTGCATTTTTCTCGATTATGTTTGTACAAACCTGCAAAATCACCAGAGCAAAGCTGTGGGTTTTCAAGTTTCTAATTTCTAAAAGTTTACAATATATGCTTACTAGATTATGACTTTAGCAGTTTACTTATATACTTAGAAACCTGGTTAAACTTTATTTTTCTTGATTTGTAAAATATGACATGGGTTTAATATTAATCATTGTGTTTCGATGCACTGGAAGCTTGTTTTTAACCCTTTTTCATTAGTTTTCAGTTGTCAGATTTCTAACATTAGATTGATGTAACAAAGCAAGAGATAAGGTTTATAGAGCTATTGTTATATACCTTTTGCAAAGCATCTGCCATTAACACATCTAGACAGATCTTCTGACCCTGCCCGCCAGCCTCCCTGGCCCCTGCCCCAAACTGGCTCCTGTTCCAGTCTTTCCATCAGTCTTCATTCAGGCGGTCAGGCTCAAACCAGAATCGGCCACACCCTGACACTTCCGTCTTCAAGCAGATCCTGAAGCCTTTCTCCCCGGATGCCTGCCTGCTCCCCTATCTGGAACTCCACAGCTTCTCTTGTCTCCTTTCATGTCACTTCTCTGTGTAACACCTTCAGGGGACTCTCAAAGTACACTTCAAATAAAGCCCAGGTCCCTCCCTGGGCTGATGAAGCGCTACTGTCCTGACCCTATTTCTCTGTGACCGCCCTGCTTTTCCCCCTCGCTGACTCCATGCAGCCACATGGGCAGCCTTCCCTGCGAACATTTTCCACCTTGGGACCTTCCATGGCCCTTCTCCCTGCCTGGACGCCTCCCGCCCCGGGGCTCTGCATATCCAGGCCTCTGTATTTCAACTGTGGCTTTCTCGAGGCGGTCTCACCTGTAAACCTGGATAAACACCCCTCCCCGGCACCAATCGCTTCTTGTCCCCGCTTTGTTTTCTTTGTAATACTAGGCACCATTCGAAATTATTTCATTTCTTGTTTGTTTATTGCCTGTCTCTTCTATTCCTGTGTGTTCATTTCTATATCCTAGCACATGGGACAGAATCTGGTACTTAATGACGTTTTGAATGCGTAAAAACTTTCTACAATCCTATGTGATGATTATTGTCTCCATTTATAGGTCAGGAAATGGGAACTCAGAAGGGTAAGCGACTGACCTGCCTATGAAGTGGGGTGAAGCCTGAATTTAACGCAGGCCTCATTTTGCCGCAGAGCCAAAGGCTTTTCCACCACACCCACTGAATCTTTTAAAAAAAGCGCCAGTCATGTGTGTGTGTGCGGTTTGCCGAATCTTCCTTTCATAACTGTATGGTTCAAACACATAAAAGATGCTAGTTCTGTCTATGACAGTCCATGTTGTGCTGTTAGTCTACTGTAGAATGTAAGGCTGAATGTTGCTCGTTCCTCATAGCCATCAAAAGCCCCCGCCCCAGGAAGTCAGCGCGACTTCTCTGGCCCCTTTCCCCGGACCGTAGAACCTCGCCTGGGAGCTGAATAAATTTTACCTGCTTTACACTAAATGGCCTCAGTTGCCTTATTCTAAATCCTTCCATAAAATAAACCTTACATAGAATCTCACTCAACTCTCATCTCTCCTATCTTTGACCATCTCTGTAGGTAAAAGTGATGATTATAGGTGTCCCTATGCCAAGAGTCTCCCAGATTTTTTCAGGGGCCCACTCCTGTTCTCTGGTTTCAGCAGTTCACTGGAGCATGGAAGGTAAGAAACATGATAGGAGCGGGCAGCAGGGCACTGAGGGGTCTATACCCTACAACATTTACCAGGGATGGGTGTGGCTGGCCAGGGAGCTTGCCCAAGATGAAGATGATGTTTGGACCTGAAAAGTAATTCCAGAAATTCAGTGGTAGCTTCCCCTATTCTAACCTCTCAAAAGACTGAATTTTGTAATTTGTGTTCTGCATACTTTCCACTCCAAAATAAACCTGTGGAGAAGTCTGGCATGTTCGGACTCAGATAATCTGTGTTCCTGCAGAGTGCCCGGCTCATCAGGGGGCTATCTGAACAAAGAGTAAGCAGGAATTCACTCCAAGGAAAGCACAGTGGTTTTAAATATTTATTCCTAGCAGCATCTGCATTTAGATCATGTACAAACCTTTTTTCCAGCAAAGGAAACTTCTACAAAAGGATCCACGAGATTTTTCTTATCTGCATTGCCTCCAAATATTTCCTTTACTGTCTGCGAGAAGGCGTCATCCACTGGAAGGTAATAGTCATACAGCAGGAATTAAATTTGATTTTCTTAAAACAGCAGAAATTATTTGGCAAGATTTTAAAAGTTGTCTTATACATCAAAATAGTGGCAACAGGCTCAGCACGGTGGCTCACGCCTGTAATCCCAGCAATTTAGGAGGCCGAGGCAGGTGGATCACCTGAGGTCAGGAGTTTGAGACCAACCTGGCCAACATGGTAAAACCCCATCTCTACTAAATACACAAAAATTAGGCTGGGTGTGGTGGCACACACCTGTAATCCCAGCACTCTGGGAGGCCAGGGTGGGTGGATCACCTGAGGTCATGAGTTCAAGACCAGCCTGGGCAACATGGTGAAACCCCATCTCTACCAAAAATACAAAAATTAGCTGTGCATGGCAGTGCATGCCTGTAATCCCAGCTACTTAGGAGCCTGAGACAGGAGAATCACTTGAATCCAGGAGGTGGCGGTTACAGTGAGCCAAGATCATGGCCATTGCACTCCAGCATGGGTGACAGAGCAGGACTCCATCTCAAAAAAAAAATTAGGTTGGGTGCACTGGCCGGCTCCTATAATCCCAGCTACTTGGGAGGCTGAGGCAGGAGAATTGTTTGAACCCAGGAGACGGAGGTTGCAGTGAGCAAGGAGTACCTTGAAAAATAAATTTACAAATTATTATGTCAAGACTTGATCTTTGCCTGGGTGCAGTGGTTCACGCCTGTAATCCCAGCACTTTGGGAGGCTGAGGCGGGAGGATCACAAGGTCAGAAGATCGAGACCATTCTGGCCAACATGGTGAAACCCATCTCTACTAAAAATACAAAACTTAGCTGGGTGTGGTGGCATGCACCTGTAATCCCAGCTACTCTGGAGGCTGAGGCAGGAGAATCGCTTGAACCTGGGACACAGAGATTGCAGTGAGCCAAAACTACACCACTGCACTCCAGCCTAGCAACAGAGCGAGACTCCAACTCAAAAAATAAAAAAATAAAATAAAATAAAAATTAGCCAGGTGTGGTAGCACATGCCTGCAATCCCAGCTACTTGGGAGGCTGAGGCACGAGAATCACTTGAATCTTGCAGTTAGCCAAGATCAAGCCACGATAATCCAGTCTCCAGCCTGGGCAACAGAGTGAGATTCTGTCTCAAAACAAACAAAACAAAAAAAAGATGATCTTTTCAATTGGGAGAAAGGTGCTTTAAAGGTTAAAATGTTATAGGCCTAGTCTGACTTTTTCAGAGAAATTCAAGAAAATTTGGCATAATCACAAATAACACACTTTAGTTTTTCTTTTCTTTTTTTTTTTTTGAGATAGTTTTGCTCTTGTTGCCCAGGCTGGAGTGCAATGGCATGATCTCGGCTCACTGCAACCTCTGCCTCCCAGGTTCAAGTCATTCTCCTGCCCCAGCCTCCCAAGTAGCTCGGATTACAGGCATGTGCCACCATGCCCAGCTGATTTTTTATGTTTTTAGTAGAGATGGGGTTTCTCCATGTTGATCAGGCTGGTCTCTAACTCCTAACCTCAGGTGATCAGCCCACCTCGGCCTCCCAAAGTGCTGGGATTACAGGCGTGAGCCACTGTGCCCGGCACAAATAACACACTTAATCAACTACAATGTATAGTTGATTAAACTAAAAAGTAAATAGAGATTAGGATTTTAGTTTATACTTCATTTGACGTATTTCTTTCTTTAAAAAAAAAAATAGAGACAGAGGTCTTGCTATGTTATCCAGGCTGCTTTTGAACTCCTGGCCTCAAGTGATCCTCCCACCTTAGCCTTCCAAAATGCTGGGATTATAGGCATGAGCCACTGTACCTGGCCTATTTGACATTTTTGAGAGAAAGATAGGTATGGGGAGGCCTTACAATACCATCTTTTAAGACTATAGAGTCTTAAAAGGAAAAGGATTCCCAAGAAAAGTAGCAAATCCTGAAGAGATCCATGACTTGTATAGTGGGTGCAGCCTCCTGGGGACTTGGAGAAGGGTCCTATGTTCCAGAGACCAGCAAGAAGCATACAGGCCCAGCAAGGCAGATAGGAACCTGGGCCATCAGCAGTGACAGAGGGATAACCAGACTAGTCCCTATAAATGGAATCATTAGAAGCGATTCCCTTATATGCATCCAGTCTTTTGCTGAATATATTTCATAATACAATAGTAGCAGACTTCTAGTCATTGGGATGTTACTACCCTTTGTTCAGCTATTTTTTTCTTTTTCAGTGGAGTCTCACTCTGTTGCCCAGGCTGGAGTTCAGTGCTGTGATTTCAGCTCACTGCAACCTCCACCTTTTGGGTTCAAGTGATTCTCATGCCTCAGCCTCCTGATTAGCTGGGATTACAGGTGCCTGCCACCACACCCAGCTAATTTCAGCTATTTTTAATAGTTGGATAGCAAACACATTGATTTGTTCACATTTTCATTTGGGATGAAAGGGGTTGGAAGTGCTGACTGCTCATGTCTCTTTAGCATCCTCTAGAATAAAGAGAAGATATAAAACATTGACGGAAGAAAACAGAGAGCCAAATGGGCCAAAGGCAGGTACTCAACAAGAAACAGGATCAGCAACCATGAGCCAGCTCAGGTAGCTTTCAATGGGGCCAGAATGAATGAAAATAAGTCCATGAAGCCCTTTCAGAAGAAAAACGTATTATAGGGACACCAATCACTATTCAGAGTTTGATTTTAACACATCTCATCATGCAGATAACTGACAATTCTGGGACAAGATCAAATCGATACATACTCTGGGGGATGTCCTCAGCTCGGTAGATTTTCAGCAAGAAGGTCACCCACCGGAGGGCGATGCCAGCAGGGAGTAACAAATTACTCTCCACATCATCACTGTCATTATCAGGATCTCCTCTCTCAGGCTATTAGGGGCACATGATTTAAATTATACATATAGAAAAGCAGCACATGGAAAAAGCCAAGTTAATGCTTATAAAATGAAACTAATCAGAAACATTTCCATTAGAATTTCCTGTGTTTGGGACTTAAGAGTTCAGCCTGCCATCAGCCACCAGTTTTCCTTCAACCTCAAAACTGCTCCACAAAAATTGATGCTCATGTATTTGTGTCATTTTGTCATTTTATGAGCATCAAATAGTAAAAGTGTGTGTGTGTGTGTTCCTGATGTCCCTTCAATTTCTCTCTGGCCACTTACTATTCTGCAGTTTGCCACCCAATTTCCTAGAATCACTAACCATTTAGGTATCAATGCCTAATTCTGCAAGTAAGGCATGCTCTCTAGATAAAAGCAGCCTTTCTAATGATGCAAGGACATTATAAAAACACATACATCACCGGGCACGGTGGCTTATGCCTGTAATCCCAGCACTTTGGGAGGCTGAGGTGGGCAGATCATTTGAGGTCAGGAGTTCAAGACCAGCCTGGCCAACATGGTGAAATCCCATCTCTACTAAAAATACAAAAATTAGCCAAGTGTGCTGGCACATGCCTGTAATCACAGCTAACTGGGAGGCTGAGGCAGAAGAACTGCTTGAACCTGGGAAGTGGAGGGTGCAGTGAGCCAAGATTGCACTACTGCACCCCAGCCTGGGTGAAGAAGACTCCTAAAACAAACAAACAAACAAATACCCAACACATGTGTCTTTTCTCAATTACACACTCACTTATAGACACCAGATAGGAGTCTAAGTGAGCTGGAATGTTAATTCCATGATGAAGAAAACAACAGCTTCTGAATAATAGGGGGAATCAGAGGGTACTGATGAGAAGCTGTGTTCCATTTCACAATTACCCACACCCACATGCTTCACTCTTGGTCTTCTTTTTTAGTGAGAAGTGTAAAAAGCAGAGAATGTAGGGACTCACGGGAGGCTCATCTCCGGTTCCCAGGACAAACATGCTGACTTTCATATAACCTTTAGAACCTGAACTGGCATCTTCCGGGTCATTGAGAAGAAGCCACTTTCTCATGACAGCATGGCCTAAATTAGAGGAGGAAAAGGAAAGAGCTATGTTAAAGAGACACTGACAGGTCTGTGATTCCTCTGCCATAAGATAAGCAGCATTTTCTGGGCAGCCTCTTTATGACCCACCAGATTCCCCAGATGAGTCTCTACTTCCATGTCTTCTGTTCTACACGCTCCCCAAACCCCACCCCCACCATTCCATCCTCGTGTAACTCAAGACTCTAAGCTGTATCAACTAGTTTTATAATTTCATGTTAAGATCAAAACATCCTCAAAAAACATAGAAATCATCTACTTTGAATGTTAAGATAAAAAATTAGACATTTACACTAAGCTACTGTTATTTATTTCCACTAAGCATCCTCTCCTCTCCCTCATTAATCTTTTTTAAAAAAATTTCTTTGACTTTAATTCCTTGATTCCCCGCCCCCACCCCTCCCCCCCTGCAAATTGTCTTCTTTCCTAGAATTGTCTTCGGAGTTAGAAGGAATGAATTTAAGACTTCAAATGGATGGGGAGAACATTACTTACCAGGTTCATCATAAACAAATCCAACATCAATCTGGGAAAACAATAATCGAAAGTAGTCTAAGTAGATTTTAAAATCAGTCTAGTCACTTTAAAGACACCATCATTATATTTAAATGTAATATGTTGATTACACTTAAATTTCCTTGAGACTCAACATTTCCTTCTTATCCTGTCTGTATCCCCAGTGCCATGCCCGACGTGTGGCACATAAAAGACCCTCAGTTAAGTCACTACTGAATAAATGAGCTGGTCTTAGGGCTGGAAGGGACCATGGAAGCAGAGTGACCAATATGTCCCAGTTTGCTTGGGTCATTCTCAGTTTTACCATTGAAGTCCCAGGTAAAGTGGGACCATTGGTCATCCTACAGAAATTCACCGGGCCCAACTTTCTGTCCAATTCTCCTCCTCCTTCTCCAGCTAATGACACTGTTAATATAAGCATCGATTGGGTACTTCAATGTGCCAGGTGCTGTGCTAGGTACTTTACACATACTATCTCATTTAATTTTCTCAATGATCCCATTTTACAGATGAAGAAACTAAAGATCAGAGAGACTGAGTTCCCCTGGGACATGTGGCTACTCTGTGGCAGACAGGGTATGAACACAGGTCTGCTTGGCCCAGATCAGCCTCTAGGACTTCTAATGACCGGAGCTGCTTTCTTGGAGAGGCAGCCTATTCCACGTAGAACTGCTGGGCAGAAGCCAACCAAGTATTTGTCCTTTCATTCCAGTGAGAGTTAGTTAGAGAAACACCCTGACCATCTTGCTTCGCTTGGCTTTCCTTTCACATTCTGGATTTATTGTAATTGGCTTTGCAGATGGAGCTCTGGGACCCCCAGTAAGTGCAGGCAGATGGTGGGCTTCTTGCCATGGTCAACCACCCTTCCCTTGGTGGCAGTGGATTTGCTTCCATCCACAGATGGAAGCTGGGAAGGGCCCTGATAGGGCAGCTTCAGGGCATCTTGCTTTGGAGCTCTGTTCAGTGTTATACTTTGGAAATAGACAAGCCCCAAGCAGCCTTCAGCAAGCATCATCACGCTGAACCTTACACATTCCCAAGAGGCCACCAAGACGGGTACACAGGAATCAGATTTCTGTTATGAAAGTTCTCATTTTCTGTAAGTTGACTGAAGCAGACTGTCGTTACTCACCTTAAATTCCCCCATCAGACAATCTGCTCTCAGAGAGTGAGAATTATAAACCTGGAAGAAAGAAGAGCAGTGAAGAAATGATTGGTTTTGCCTGGCAGTGAGTGAGCAGTACCTTCCCACTGGCTGATTCTTACCCGGATGCTGATGGTCTCATCCATCAGTTCAGAAGGGGTCATGTTGACATTGTAGAAAAGCAACTGCCAAAACAATAGAGAAGATGCGTAAATGTCAACAGGGGATTCGGGTTTAGTGAGATCTGATGTTATAATTTTGTGGGTCCCCCTAAAAAAAATTCAAAACACAAATTCAAAATTAGGTTTGACCATGTGAACACATGGCAAGGCTTTGGAAAAGGCCCTGGAGTTTCAGCTTCATGGTAAACCCACTTCTGCATGTTTGAAAAAATGAGAAAGGGGTAAGTAACAAATACAGCATTTACTTACCTGAATAAAATTGTTCACTTGGAATTAGATATCTAAAAGTTAAATGATGTAAAGATCCAAGGCCAAGCAGGTACAGGGGTACACTCCTGTAATCCCAACACTCAGGAGGCTTAGATGGGAGGAGTGCTTGAACCCGGGAGTTCCAGACCAGCCAGGGCAATATGGTAAGAGGCTGTCTTAAAAAAAAAAAAAGGGAACCAAGATGATTTCATGTAGCGATGCTTACTAAAATGAGTGCTTAGAGCTGGGATAACCTGGAGTGTGTGTTTTAAACTTCTCTAATATTTTTAGTTCTATTATTTGTGTCTAGTGACTCTAATAGTACTCCAGGAAAGCACCTTTAAAGCCAACTTTGCCCATTAGATTAAGTTAGTGCCTCAGCAAAGTCAATACTGACCACATTGTAAAAGCTAATTTTAAGAAGGTTGATTACTGGGAGATGAATATTAGGTGTATAGGAGGTTTAACCACATTAGGCTAATGTTAATCCTAAAAGATTGAGAACTTATTCCAACTGAGACTTTTTCCACCAATGTTTGACTTAGAAATATTTCTCATCTATAGGAAGCTGAAAGAATGATAAAATAAATACCACATTTCATCTTTGTTCACCAGTTGTTACCATTTTTGGACATTTGCTTTATCTTTCTCTTTTTTAAACTGAACTATTTGTAAGAAAGCTTTGGATATCACTTCACCCCTTCAGAATACATTTACATGCATCTCCTAAGAGCAAGGACATCTTCCTATATAATTACAATACCATTATCATAACCAAGAAATCTCACATCTAACATATGGTCAATTTTCAAATTTTTCCAATTGTCCTTGCAAAAAAACTCTTAGCTTTTCAAAGAGATGTAGGATCTACGCAAGAATCATACATTGCGAGAGAGATCCAAGATGGCCAATTAGCAGCAGCTCAGGATTGTAGCTCCCAGTGAAAGCGCAGAGAGCAAGTGGATGCTGCAATTTCAGATGAACTTTTGCTGCCCACAGACTGGGAGATTCCTGGTGGAGGAGCCACACGGGTTGCCAGCATGACTCTTTTGGCCGACGCAGCTGTTTTGCTGGCACCTCAGCGTGGCGCTTCTCGGTGCAGAGTATACGGGACTGGGTGCCCTTTTAGTTGGGCTCAGCTGGTCCCATCCCTACAAGGAGAATAGCAATTGGAAGCACTGAGGACTGAGTTTCACAGCAAGCACAGCTGAACTCAGGAAGGCCTAGCTCTGTGGGTAAGGGGCGTCTGCCAAAGGAAAACTAAGAAACAGAAAAAACTTCATCACCAACAAGCCAGACGTCCACTCAGAGACCCAATCTGAAAGTCAGCAATTACAAAGACGACAGGTGGATAAATCCACAAAAATGGGAAGAAACCAGTGCAAAAAGGCTGAGAACACTCGAAATCAGAATGCCTCTCCTCCTACTGGAGATCGCAGCTCCTCATCAGTAAGAGAACAAGGTTTGACGGAGGATGAATGTGATGAACTCACAGAATCAGGCTTCAGAAGGTGGATAATAAGAAACTTCTGTGAGCTAAAAGACCATGTTCTAACCCAATGCAAAGAAACTAAGAACCTTGAAAGAAGATTTAATGAAATGTTAATGAGAATGGACAACTTAGAGAAGAATATAAGTGAATTGATGGAGCTGAAAAACACAACACAAGAACTTCGCGAAGCATGCACAAGTTTCAACAGCCGAATTGACCAAGCAGAAGAAAGGATATCAGAGGTCGAAGATC